>CM069160.1:25335316-25385316 GCA_035221665.1 Okamejei kenojei | reverse complement strand
GTTCCTTGGGCATCATGAAGCCCACCAGACAGGTCAGGGATAAAGTTGTGGAGAGGTTTAAAGCAGGGTTAGGTTATAAAAAATATCCCAAGCTTTGAACATCTCGCAGAGCACTGTTCAATCCATCATCCGAAAATAGAAAGAGTATGGCACAACTGCAAACCTATCAAGACATGGCCGTCCACCTAAACTGACAGGCCGAGCAAGGAGAGCATTGATCAGAGACGCAGCCAAGAGGCCCATGGTAACTCTGGAGGAGCTGCAGAGATCCACAGCTCGGGTGGGAGAATCTGTCCACAGGACAACTATTAGTCATGCACTCCACAAATCGAGCCTTTATGGAAGAGTGGCAAGAAGAAAGCCATTGTTGAAAACAAAGCCATAAGAAGTCCCGTTTGCAGTTTGCCACAAGCCATGTGGGGGACACAGCAAACATGTGGAGGAAGGTGCTCTGGTCTGATGAGACCAAAATTGAAGTTTTTGGCCTAAATGCAAAACGCTATGTGTGGCGGAAAACTAACACTGCACATCACCCTGAACACACCATCCCCACTGTGAAACATGGTGGTGGCAGCATCATGCTGTGGGGATGCTTTTCTTCAGCAGGGACAGGGAAGCTGGTCAGAGTTGATGGGAAGATGGATGGAGCCAACTACAGGGCAATCTTGGAAGAAAACCTGTTGGAGTCTGCAAAAGACTTGAGACTGGGGTGGAGGTTCACCTTCCAGCAGGACAACGACCCTAAACATACAGCCAGAGCTACAATGGAATGGTTTAGATCAAAGCATATTCATGTGTTAGAATGGCCCAGTCAAAGTCCAGACCTAAATTCAATTGAGAATCTCTGGCAAGACTTGAAAATTGCTGTTCACAGACGCTCTCCATCCAATCCGACTGAGCTTGAGCTATTTTGCAAAGAAGAATGGGCAAAAATTTCAGTCTCTAGATGTGCAAAGCTGGTAGAGACATACCCCAAAAGACTTGCAGCTGTAATTGCAGGCGAAAAGTATTGACTCAGGGGGGGGCTGAATACTTTTGCACGCCACACTTTTCAGTTTTTTATTTTTAATAAAATTTGGAAACTATGTATCATTTTTCTTCCACTTCACAATTATGCACCACTTTGTGTTGGTCTATCACATAAAATCCCAATAAAATACATTTACGTTTGTGATTGTAACGTGACAAAATGTGGAAAAGTTCAAGGGGTATGAATACTTTTGCAAGCCACTGTAGATCAGCCATGATTGAATGGAGTAGACTTGATGGGCCGACTGGCCTAATTCTACTCCTATTCCTTATGACCTTATCAGATATGTAAGGTTTTTTTACACAGAAGGTGGTGGGTGCCTGGAACGCATTGCCAGGGATGGTGGTGGAGGCAGATACGATAGTGATGTTTAAGAAGCTTTTAGAGAGGCACATGGATATGCAGGGAATGGAGGGATATGGAGCACGTGCAGGCAGAGGGGATTAATTTAACTTGGCTTCCTGGACAGCAAGGACACTTGATTGCAATCAGGTCTAGTCTTCCCACTGACTGGTTCGCACAAAACAAAATAAAGGCTTTTCACATATCTCGGTACATGTGACAATAACCTACACTAAAGTAAAACACAGCGGGATTCTGGGCTTGTTCCTGTACTGGTGGTTACACAAAAGGCTGGAGAAACTCAGCGGGTGCAGCAGCATCTAAGGAGCGAAGGAGATAGGCGACGTTTCGGGTCGAGACCCTTCTTCAGACTGATCAGGGATCAGGGAAACAAGAGATACTGTACTGTACTGTTCTATGTAGGAAGGAACTGTAGAGTCTGTTTACACTGAAGATAGACACAAAATCATGGAGTAACTCAGCGGGACAGGCAGCATCTCTGGAGAGAAGGAATGGGTGACGTTTCGAGTCGAGACCCTTCTTCAGATTAAATGTCACAGGAAATGGAAACGGAAGATTTAAGAAACAAGAGTGTTTTATTGTCATATGTCCCGGATGGGACGATGACATTCTTACTTGCTGCAGCACCACTAAATATGTAAAACATGTGGGGAAGAGAAAAAAGTTCAATAAATAAAACAATAATAATAGTAGCTGGAGGCGTTTCGGGTCGAGATCAGATCAGGGAAACGAGAGATAGGACAGAATAAGGAACAATGAATGAAAGATAAAAAAAGTATCGATGATAAAGGGAAACAAGCCATTGTAAGCTGTTTGTGGTGTGAAAATAGCTGGTGCGACATGCCAAGGGCTGAGGGAGAGGTGGGGGGGAGGAGACAGCAAGGGTTAACAGAATTGAGAAAATTCAATGTTCAAGCCCAAAGGAGTAGTATTTTGCAGTTCAGAGCTGTTGTTGTGTTTAATAGCCTAATGGCTGTAGGAAATAATTTGTTCCAGAACTTTTGTTTTCAGGCTCCTGTACCTTCTTCCTGGTGGCAATGGTGAAATGAGTGTGTGTGGCCAGGATGGTGCGGGTCCTTGATGATGTTGGCTGCCTTTTTGAGGTAGCAACTATGATAGGTTCCTTCGATGGTGGGGAGGTCAGAGCCGGTGATGGACTGGGCAGTGGTCACAACTTTTTGTCGTCTTTTCCGCTCCTGGACGCTCAAGGCAGTGATATAGAGAGGTATAGAGCAATGAATGAAAAATAAGCAAAAAAGTAACGATGATAAAGGAAGCAGGCCAGTGTTAACTGTTTGCTGGGTGAGAACGAGAAGCTGGTGTGACTTGGGTGGGAGAGGGATGGCGGGAGAGGGAATGCCGGGGTTACTTGAAGTTAGAGAAATCAATAATCATACCCCTGGATTGTAAACCGCCCCAGCAAAATATGAGATGCTGATCCTCCGATTGGCATTTAGCCTCACTCTGACAATGGAGGAGACCCAGGACAGAAAGGTCAGTGTGGGAATGAGAAGGGGAATTAAAGAGTTCCGCAACCAGGAGATCAGGTAGGTCCAGGCGGACTAAGTGAAGATGTTCCTGAAACGATCGCCCAGACTACATTTGGTCTTGCCTATGTGTAGTCCACATCTTGAAACTGTTCTGTTTGTTCTGCTTGTTGGGTATAGAACCACTTTGGCCAGAGGGTGGTGAATCTGTGGAATTCATTGCCACAGACAGCTGTGGAGGCCAGGCCATTGAGTATTTTTAAAGCACAGATTGACAGATTCTTAAATATCGCGGGTGTCAGGGGTTACGAGAAGAAGGCAGGGGAGTGGGTACGGTGGTGCAGCGGTAGAGTTGCTGCCCTACAGCCAGAGACCCAAATCCGATCCTGACTAAGGGTGCTGTCTGTTTGGAGTCTGTACATTCTCCCCTCGGCCTTTCTCTCTGTTTCCTGCCACACTCCAAAGACGAACAGGTTTGTAGGTTAATTGACTTAGTATAATTGTAAATTGTCCCTAGTGTGTGTAGGATAGCGTTAACGTGCAGGGATCGCTGGTCGGTGCGGACTAGGTGGGCCGAAGGGCCTGTTTCCATGCCGTACCTCTAAACTAAACTAAATGGGGTTGAGAGGGAAGGATAGTGGCCTGATTAGATTTGATGGGCCAAATGACCTAATTCTGCTCCTATCACCTATGAACACATCAATCTCCAGCCATGCAGCCTGACCTGCTGAGTTGCTCCAGCATTTTGTGTCAATCTTACTTTATTTGACTTGGTATAATTGAAATCAACGTCTCATTGATTCATTGAATTTAGGAAGCTTGTACCTCTGCAGATTCTTCCAGTGCCGTTCCTGAAGTACACTATTCAGTATAAAGCTACATAATTGTTACCTTACCGTGGAAATGTTTTGAACAGTGTGCATTAAAAAAAAAACCATCATGTCAAAGAAACTCGTTAGCACAATATTGAAGGCTGGATCGAGGTCTGGATTCCTCTTGCTAGTCTCCGCGTTCGCACCAGAGAGCGGTAGTGAGCGAGAAAGAGGCGGCACTAGAGGCGAAGTTTGAGCTTCTGGCTAAATTAACTATTAAATATCCAATGGTCGACTAACTCTATGTTATTCAATCTCAGTCAGAAGCACGCCATCAATGCAGGTGAGAGGGGAAAAAGGCACATCACCAATGTGAGAGGGAAAAAAATAACATGAACTTTGATCAATTATTCACACAAACATTCCCACTGTGTTCCTTCAGCATTTTGTGTTTTATTTGTGTGTGTTTTTGTGTGTGTAAGTGTTTCTGTGTGCATGTCCTGTGTATGTGTGTGTATCAGTGTGTGTGTGTGTGTGTGTGTGTGTGTGTCTGTGTGTGTGTGTGTGTGTGTGTGTGTGTGTGTGTGTCTGTCTGTGTGTGTGTGTATGTCAGTGTGTGTGGTGTGTGTGTGTGTGTGTGTGTGTGTGTGTGTGTGTGTGTGTGTGTGTGTCTGTGTGTGTGTGTGTGTGTCAGTGTCTGGTGTGTGTGTGTGTGTGTCAGTGTCTGTGTGTGTGTGTGTGTGTCTGTCTGTCAGCCTGTGTGTGTATGTATGTGTGTGTATGTGTGTGTCTGTCAGTCTGTGTGTGTGTGTGTATGTATGTGTGTGTGTATGTCAGTGTGTGTGTGCGTCAGTGTGTGTGTGTGTCTGTGAGTATGTGTGTGTCAGTGTGTGTGTATGCGTCAGTGTGTATGTGTGTGTGTGTATGTGTCTGTCTGTCAGTCTGTGTGCGTGTGTGTGTTAGTGTATCTGTCAGTGTGTCTGTGCCAGTGTGTCTGTCAGTAGGTGTGTATGTGTTAGTGTGTGTGCCTGTCAGTGTACGTGTATGTGTCAATGTGCGTGTGTTTGCGAGTGTGTGTGTCTGTGTGGGTGCATGTGTTCGTGCGTGCCTGTGTGTGTGTGTGTGTGTGTGTGTCTATGAGTGTCTGTGAGTGTCTGTGAGTGTGTGTGTGTGTGTGTGTGACTGTGTGTGTGTGTGTGTCTGTGAGTGTCTGTGAGTGTGTGTGTGTGTGTGTGTGTCTGTGCCCACCTGTGTGCCTGCCTGTGTCTGAGCGTTTGTGTCTGAGTGTGTCTGTGCGCATGTGTTGTGTGTGTGTGTGTGTGTGTGTGTGAGTGTGTGTGTGTGTGTGTGTGTGTGTGTGTGAGTGTGTGTGTGGTGTGAGTGTGTGTGTGTGTGTGTGTGAGTGTGTGTGTGAGTGTCTGTGAGTGTGTGTGTGTGTGTGTGAGTGTGTGTGTGAGTGTCTGTGAGTGTGTGTGTGTGTGAGTGTGTGAGTGTGGTGTGTGTGTGTCTGTGAGTGTGTGTGTGTGGTGTGAGTGTGTGTGTGAGTGTGTGTGTGTGAGTGTGTGTGTGTGTGATGTGTGTGTGAGTGTGAGTGTGTGTGAGTGTGTGTGTGTGAGTGTCTGTGAGTGTTTATGGTGTGAGTGTGTGTGTGAGTGTCTGTGAGTGTATGTGTGTGAGTGTGTGTGTGAGTGTCTGTGAGTGTGAGTGTGTGTGTGAGTGTGTGTGGTGAGTGTGTGTGACGTGTATGTGTGTGTGTGTGTGTGAGTGTGTGTGAGTGTGTGTTGTGTGTGTGTGTGTGAGTGTGTGGTGTGAGTGTGTGTGAGTGTGTGTGATGTGTGTGTGTGTGTGTGTGTGTGTGTGTGTGTGTGTGTGTGTGAGTGTGTGTGTGAGTGTGTGAGTGTGTGTGTGAGTGTGTGTGTGTGTGTGTGTGTGTGTGTGTGTGTGTGTGTGTGTGTGTGAGTGTGTGTGTGTGTGAGTGTGTGAGTGTGTGTGAGTGTGGTGTGAGTGTGTGTGAGTGTGTGTGTGTGTGTGAGTGTGTGTGGTGTGTGAGTGTGTGTGAGTGTGTGAGTGTGTGTGAGTGTGTGAGTGTGTGTGAGTGTGTGTGTGTGTGAGTGTGTGTGAGTGTGTGTGTGTGTGTGATGTGTGAGTGTGTGTGAGTGTGTGTGAGTGTGTGTGAGTGTGTGTGAGTGTGTGAGTGTGTGAGTGTGTGTGAGTGTGTGTGTGAGTGTGTGTGTGTGAGTGTGTGTGAGTGTGTGTGAGTGTGTGAGTGTGTGTGTGTGTCTGTGCATAACTAGGGTCGTCTGTGCAGAAACCAGCCGAACTTAGAGCCCCCCCCCCTTAGCCTGCAGTGACGGGAGGGAAAGGTTGAGAGGGGAGTGGAGGGGGTGGGAGTGTGGTGGATGGGAGGGGAGGGGGTAGTGGAGTGGAGGGGGTGGAGTAGTGGTGAGGGGGGCAGAAAGAGGGGTATATGGGGCAGCAGGGGATATAGGGAGGAGGGAGAGTAGAGAGGGCAGGAGGTGAGGGTACAGGATGGGGAGGGAGGGGAGGATATAGGGGAGGGAGGGAGGGGTGAGGGATGGAGGGAGGGGATGAGGGATGGAGGGAGGGGAGGAGGGAGGGAAGAGGGGATAACAGAGTAAAGGGAGCAGGAGGGGGAGGGTGTTGGAAGGGGAGGAAGGGAGGGTGGAGGAGGCTGGAGGGGAGTGAGGGTAGAGGGATGGAAAGGGAGGTAGGGGCAGGAGGGGGAAGTATTCGGAGGAAGGGTATAGGGGGAGAGAGGGAGAGAGGGAAAGGGCGAGAGGGAGAGAGGGGGGAGAGAGGGAGGGGGGAAGAGCGGGGGAAGAGGGGGGGGAAAAGGGGTGAAGGAGGGAAGGAGGGAGAGGAGGGGGGGTAAAGGAGAGGTGGGGGTAAAGGGGAGGTGGGGGAGGTGGATGGGGCAGGAGGGGGGGTGTATGGGGAGGGGAGGGAGCAGGAAGAGAGGGAGGAGAGATTAGAAAGGGAGGAGAGGGTAGGATGAGGGCAGGACTGGAACAAGACCACAGCCAGGCAGCCAGGAAGATGGAATGAATTACCCAGCATTTAGTGCCAAGCAGCAGCCGAGAGCCTTGACAATTAGAGCAATTACGACAATTAAAGCAGCTAATTAAAAAGCAATTACACCAGTAAAGTGTGGTGATTATAGGATTTTAAATGATAATAGAGATGGAAATTAGATTAATTACATATTCATAGGAGCCAAATTAGAACAGGGTATCCTCCCTCGTGCTCGCCCTCCGAATATAAATCTAAACTGTTTTAATCAGTGCTTGTCGGCACTTGCAATGCGTGGAGGGAGGACCGATCGAATCTTATTTAACTGTAATGAGGCTGAGAGATTGCAATGATTTAGTTGAATTTAGAGATACAGCGTGGAAACAGGCCCTTTGGCCCACCGAGCCCGCACCGGCCAGCGATGGCCATGCACGGACACTATCCTACACCCACTGGGGACGGTTTACACACATACATCAAAGCCAATTAACCTACACACCTGTGTAAGAAAGAACTGCAGATGCTGGATAAAATCGAAGGTAGGCACTTGGCATGCTGTTCAGCAAGGACGCTTGATTGTAATCAAGTCTAGTCTGAAGAAGGGTTTCAGCCCGAAACGTTGCCTATTTCCTTCGCTCCATAGATGCTGCCTCACCCGCTGAGTTTCTCCAGCACTTTTGTGCACCTTCGATTTTCCAGCATCTGCAGTTCCTTCTTAAACACTAGTCTTTCCGAAATGTTACACCTTGAAGACGTGAGATTCGTCCTAGCAGGCAAAGCAGACCAGTTCTTAAGGATTTGGTCTCCATTTCTCGACTTATTACAAGCATAGGGTGCAACATAACTTCGGACCTGGTGAGGGGTGTGTAAAGACATGAAGTAGGTACATCCCTTTTATCTTATCTTATTTCACTTTCTTATATTTTCCTTTTTTATATTTTTCTTTTTCTTTTTTTAATTCTTCCTCACGTTCCACGTCCTTACGGGCTATTTCTTTTCACTTTCTCACGTACCTCATGCATCTTATTTAACTTTCTCCATCTCTCTTTCCTTTCTTCTGTTATTTATTACTAAAGTTTTATTTTATTGATTTTTTTTGTAAAACATTTTTATTAGAAGTAAATACATATTAAGAAGGAATAGCATAAAATAACATATTAAGAAGGAATAACATAAAATAAAAAGAAGGAATAACATAAAATAAAAAGAGAGAGACATATTATTCGCCACATACATTCTTAATATTTTTAAAGTTTACAATCATTCTTATTTATACTTCTATACTTTTTATTATTTTATTACAGAAAGAAGATAGTAAAGAGAAATAATAAAAAGAAATAAAATAAAAGTAGAAAATCAATAATATGAGTGGAGCTATTTTGCAAAGAAGAATGGGAAAAATGTCAGTCTCTAGATGTGCAAAGCTGGCAGAGACATACCCCAAAAGACTTGCAGCTGTAATTGCAGCGAAAGGTGGCTCTACAAAGTATTGACTCAGGGGGGCTGAATACTTTTGCACGCCACACTTTTCAGTTTTTTATTTGTAATAAAATTTGGAAACTATGTATCATTTTTCTTCCACTTCACAATTATGCACCACTTTGTGTTGGTCTATCACATAAAATCCCAATAAAATATATTTACGTTTGTGGTTGTAACGTGACAAAATGTGGAAAAGTTCAAGGGGTATGAATACTTTTGCAAGCCACTGTATATCAGTGGTCTATTATATATAGTTCTTCATCTATTCCTTCGTTCAGGTTTCAGTCAGGCCCTCGAACCGGACCTCCTTGACCCTTTAAATATTCAATAAATGCAGACCATATTCCTCTGAAATGACCTAGCTTGTCCAAAAGGACAAGTCTTAATCTTTCCACATGAAGTGCCTCCGACATTTCTGTAATCCACATTTTGATTGTGGGGGATGTAGGACCTTTCCAAAATCTTAATATTAATTTTTTACCAATTATCAAACTATAATCGATAAAAATTCTTTGCTGTGTTGTTAGTAGCTGATCCGTTTCTAATATTCCTAATATGATTAATTTTGAGTCTGGAGTCAGATTTGCATTAACTACATTCGAGATTATCTTAAAAATTTCTGTCCAAAAGTTAGTAATTTTTATACATTTTGTGAATGAGTGCGTTAGATTAGCTTCTAAATGCTGACATTTACCACATATAGCAGAAACATTTGAAAAAATTCTGGTTAATTTGGATTTTGAAAAGTGTAATCTTATTACAGTTTTAAACAAGAAGTGGTACATGCAATGTATTATGTTATTTCAGGCTTATATTATTTCTAATAGAAAGAAAAAAGAAAAAGAAAAGATTAGTACAGGTGTCAGAGGTTATGGGGAGAAGGCAGAAGAATGGGGTTAGGAGGGAGAGATAGGTCAGCCATGATTGAATGGCGGAGTAGACTTGATGGGCCGAATGGCCTAATTCTACTCCTATTCCTTATGACCTTATCAGATATGTAAGGTTTTTTTACACAGAGGGTGGTGGGTGCCTGGAATGCATTGCCAGGGGTGATGGTGGAGGCAGATACGATAGTGATGTTTAGGAAGCTTTTAGAGAGGCACATGGATATGGAGGGATATGGAGCACGTGCAGGCAGAGGGGATTAATTTAACTTGACTTCCTGTCTTGACTTGTAATCAAGTCTAGTCTTCCCACTGACTGGTTCGCACAAAACAAAAAAAGGCTTTTCAACGTATCTCGGTACATGTGACAATAACCTACACTAAAGTAAAACACAGTGGGACTCTGGGCTCGTTCCGGTACTGTACTGTTCTATGTAGGAAGGAACTGCAAATGCTGTTTATACTGAAGGTAGACACAAAATACTGGAGTAACTCAGCGGGACAGGCAGCATCTATGGTGAGAAGAAATGAGTGACGTTTTGGGTCGAGACCCTTCTTCAGACTGATGTCGGGAAGGAAAGGGGGGGGGACAAATATAGAAAGTACGTGGAGGCAGTAGGACTAGTAGGAAAACTGGGAAGGGGAGGGGAAGGAGAGAGAAACATAGAAAATAGGTGCAGGAGTATTCACTGTGATCATGGCTGATCATCCAACTCAGTATCCTGTACCTGCCTTCTCTCAAGGGCCTAACTCCCTTATAAATATAGCCAATGAACTGGCCTCAACTACCTTCTGTGGCAGAGAATTCCACAGATTCACCACTCTCTGTTATGAAAAATGTTTTTCTCATCTCGGTCCTAAAAGACTTCCCCCTTATCCTTAAACTGTGACCCCTTGTTCTGGACTTCCCCAACATCGGGAACAATCTTCTTGCATCTAGCCTGTCCAACCCCTTAAGAATTTTGTTCGTTTCTATAAGACCCCCCCTCAATCTTCTAAATTCTAGCGAGTACAAGCCGGGTCTATCCAGTCTTTCTTCAAAGCAGGGGCTATCTGAAGTTCGAGAAGTCAATGTTCATACCGCTGGAGTGTAAACTACCCAAGCAAAATATGAGGTGCTGTTCCTCCAATTTGCGCTGGGCCTCACTCTGACAATGGAGGAGGCCCAGGGCAGAAAGGTTGGATTGGAAATGGGAGGGGGAGTTAAAGTGCTAAGCAACCGGGAGATCAGGTAGGTTAGACCGAGAGGAGCCTGCGCAGATATAGAGATGTTGACACCTGGAACAGCAGATACAGTAGATGAGGTTAGAGGAGGTGCAAGTGAACCTCTGCCTCACCTGGAAAGACTGTTTGGGTCCTTGGATGGAGTCAAGGGGGGAGAACGAGTTTCGGGACCGCCACGATGTAGAGCTCTTCTTCCGTCGTCTCCGGCTCTGGGCTTTTTTCCATGGGAAGGAGTCCTCACCATCCAGTGATGACCCCTTCTCCCGTCTCCAACGGACCTCCTCCTCTTGGACCCCCCCTGATGGCCATCTACCTTCTTTAGATCTTTTTATTTCCAACTGTCGGCGGGACATCAACCGCCTCAAACCGCTGAACGTACAGCCCCCCCCGCTTACTCTGCAACAACCCCGCCTGGGTGATCAAACCTGCCGACAAGGGAGGCGCCGTGGTAGTCTGGGCGCGCTGATCTCTACCGTTGATCCAACTCTCAGACACTCCTCCTACTTATCAGGTTGGAAGCCGGTGACCGTGGGGTGCCTCAGGGATCTGGGTCCACTGTTGTTTGTCATGTACATCAATGACAGATGATACTAAGATAGGTGGTTTTGTGGATAATGAAGTAGATTCTCAAAGTCTACAGAGAGATTTGGGCCATTTGTAAAAGTGGGCTGAAAGATGGCAGATGGAGTTTAATGCTGATAAGTGTGAGTGCTACATCTTGGCAGGACAAATCAAAATAGGACGTACATGGTAAATGGTAGGGAATTGAGGAATGCTGTGGGAACAGAGGGATCTAGGAATAACTGTGCATAGTTCCCTGAAGGTGGAATCGCATGTAGATAGGGTGGTAAAGAAAGCCTTTGGTGTGCTGGCCTTTATAAATCAGGCATTGAATATAGGAGTAGGGGGGGGAAGTAATGTTAAAATTGTACAAGGCATGGTAAGACCAATTCTTGAGTATGGTGTACAATTTTGGTCGCCTAGTTATAGGGGATGTCAACAAAATAGAGAGAGTACAGAGGAGATTTACTAGAATGTTCCAGGGTTGCCAGGGCAACTATGTTACAGAGAAAGGTTGAACTTTAGGTCTTTATTCTTTGGAGCGCAGAAGGTTAAGGGGGGACTTGATTGAGGTCTTTAAAATGATGAAAGGGATAGACAGAGTTGACGTGGATAAGCTTTTCCCATTGAGGGTAGGAAGATTCAAACAAGAGGGCATGAAATGAGAATTAAGGGACAGAAGTTTAGGGGTAACGTGAGGGGGAACTTCTTTACTCAGGGGTGGTGGCTGTGTGGAATGAGCTTCCAGCAGAGGTGGTGGAGGCAGGATCGATTTTAACATTTAAAAGTAAAGTGGATAGGTATATGGACGTGAAGGGAATGGAGGGGTATGGTCTGATTGCAGGTAGATGGGACTATGGTCGGCACGGACTGGAAGGGCCGAGAGGGCCTGTCTCCGTGCTGTAATTGTTATATGGTTATATGGTTATCCTTGGATCATGACCCTACTGATGAGCACCAGGCCTTAATCACTGATTTCATCACTTCCGGCTCCCTGCCCTCTAAAGCCTCCAACCTCATCGTTCCCCAGCCCCCCACAGCCCGATTTTATCTTCTCCCCAAAATCCACAAACCAGAACTGTCCAGGCAGACCCATTGTTTCTGTTTGTCGTGTCCCACCGAACTAATTTCCACATACCTCGACTCCATCCTATTCCCCCTGGTCCAATCCCTCCCTACCTATGTCCAAGACACCTCACACGCTCTTTGTCTCCTCAATGACTTCCGTTTTCCAGGCCCCCACTCCCTCATCTTTACTGTGGAAGTAGTAAAGTCACTCTACACCTCCATCCCCCACCAGGAGGGTCTTAGAGCCCTCCATTCCTTCCTCGACCGCAGAACCAGCCAAATTCAGTCTACCAATACTCTCCTCCGCCTAGCAGAGCCGGAGCTCACCCTGAACAACTTCCTCCAATTCCAAGGCGTAGCTATGGGCACTCACCATGGGCCCCAGCTGTGCCTGCCTCTTTGTAGGGTACGTCGAACAATCCTTGTTCCAGGCGCACCGTGGCCCGATCCCCAAACTCCACCTCTGCTACATTGATGACTGAATTGGTGCTACCTCCTGCACCCATGCAGAACTCACTGACTTCAACAACTTCACCACTAATTTCCATCCGGCACTCCAATACGCCTGGACCATCCCCGACATCTCCCTGCCGTTTCTAGATCGCACCGCCTCCATCGCGGTCGACCCATCACGTGCGGACCGGTTGCATCGTGGCCGGGTTCGGCAACTTGAGCGTCCAGGAGCGGAACAGGATGCAGAAAGTTGTGACCACTGCCCAGTCCATCATCGGCGCTGACCTCCCCACCATCGAAGGGATCTATCGCAGTCGCTGCCTCAAAAAGCAGGCAACTTCATCAAGGACCCACACCATCCTGGCCACACACTCATCTCTCGGCTACCATCGGGTGGAAGGTACAGGAGCCCGAAATCTGCTACATCCAGGTTCAGGAACAGCAACTTCCCCACAGCCATCAGGCTATTAAACTCGCCAACAAACAGACTCGGAACTGCAACAGCCTATTGCACTTTATCTGCATATTTATGTGTATATTGAACTGAACTGTTGCGTATTTTTGTTTCTAATATTCTGTTGTGCTGCAGCAAGCAAGAATTTCATTGTCCTATCTGGGACACATGACAATAAAACTCTCTCTTGACGTCACTTGACAGACTACTGACTGACACCTACAACAAACCCACTGACTCCCACAGCTATCTTGACTACACCTCTTCCCACCCTGCTTCCAATAAAGACTATCCCCTATTCCCAATTTCTCCGTCTATGCCGCATCTGCACCCAGGATCAGGCGTTCCATACCAGATCATCGGAGATGTCCTCATTCTTTAGGGAACTGGGGTTCCCCTCTTCCATTATAGATGAGGCTCTCACTAAGGTCTCCTCGCTATCCCGCAGCTCCGCTCTTACTCCCCCTCCCCCTATCCGTAACAAGGACAAAGTCCCCCTTGCCCTCACCTTCCACCCCTTCAGCTGTTGAGTACAATAGGAGTATAATAGAAGTTTCGGGGTAACGTGAGGGGGAACTTCTTTACTCAGAGGGTGGTGGCTGTGTGGAATGAGCTTCCAGCAGAAGTGGTGGAGGCAGGATCGATTTTAACATTTAAGAGTAAAGTGGATAGGTATATGGACGTGAAGGGAATGGAGGGGTATGGTCTGAGTGCAGGTAGATGGGACTAGGGGAAAACAAATGGTCGGCACGGACTGGAAGGGCCGAGAGGGCCTGTTTCCGTGCTGTAATTGTTATATGTTATATGGTTATAATATATAATCCTCCGACATTGTCGCCACCTCCGACGGGATCCCACCACTGGCCACATCTTCCCATCTCCTCCCCTCCCATCTCCCCCCAGAGAACGTTCCCTCCGTAACTCCCTGGGCAATTCGTCCCATCCCACCTGTCGCTTCACCTCCCTCCTCGACTCCATCCGAGGGCCCAAACAGTCTTTCCAGGTGGGGCAGAGGTTCACTTGCACCTCCTCCAACCTCATCTACTGCATCCGCTGCTCCAGGTGTCAACCTCTCTACATCGGCGAGACCAAGCGCAGGCTCTGCGATCGTTTCGCTGAACACCTCCGCTCAGTCCGTCGTAACGTACCTGATCTCCCGGTTGCTCAGCACTTTAACTCCCCCTCCCATTCCCAATCTGACCTTTCTGCCCTGGGCCTCCTCCACTGTCAGAGTGGGACCCAGTGCAAATTGGAGGAACAGCACCTCATGTTTCGCTTGGGCAGCTCACACCCCATGTGAACATTGACTTCTCTAACTTCAGATAACCTTTGCTTTCTCTCTCCTCCCCCTCCCAGTTCTTCCACTACTGTCTCCACCTACTTTCTGCCTCACCCCCCACCCCTCCCCCGACATCAGTCTGAAGAAGGGACTCGACCCGAAATGTCACCCATTCCTTCGCTCCATAGATGCTGCCTCACCAGCTGAGTTACACCAGCATTTTGTGTCAACCTACAAACCTGCACGTCTTTGGAGCGTGGGGGGAAACCAAAGAGCCGGGAGAAAACCCACGCAGGTCGCGGGGAGATCGTACACACTCCGTGCAAACAAGCACCCGTAGTCCGGGATGGGACCCGGGTCTCCGGCGCTGCAAGCTCAGTAAGGCGGCAACTCTACCGCTGCGCCACCGTGCTCGCCATATGGTGTCGCTCAAAGGGCCAGCACAATAACGAGGGAGCCCGCATTCAGTTCGGTTTCATCAGGAAGGCCGGCTCCATCCTGGGCTGGAGTTGGATTCATGGGAGGTGGTCTCGGAGGGGAGGACGCTCCCAAAACTGCAGAGCATCCTGGACAATACAGCTCACCCCCTACGTGACACACTGGTCAACCTGAGGAGCGCCTTCAGCAACAGACTGGTCCCACCGAGATGCAGCACAGAACGCCACGGGAGATCCTTCTTCCCTGTGGCTATCAAACTGTACAACTCCTCCCCCTTCTGTCGTGGGGTGGACTGACTCCCCTCCCCTCCTCACCCCCGCTCTACCCTCCCCAATCTTTGCACACCCCCAATCCCTTCCACTCGTCACTTTAATTTCACGTTTCATGTATCTTGTGTTTTATAACTGTTGCCAGATCTATTTCCCTCCTGGGATAAATAACGTTCTATCATATTGTACCGTGTCCTTCAGTCTGTTATCACGTGTTCCGAGGTGCAGTGAAAAGCTTTTTTGTTGCTTGCCAACCAGTCAGTGGAAAGACAGCACACAATTCCAATCGAGCCATCCAAACCGTACAGCTACATGGTAAGAAAACGTTGTGGGAGGAACGTGGCTGGTTTAAACCGAAGATGGACACAACAAGCTGCAGTAACTCAGCCAGGGACAGGCAGCATCCCTGGAGAGAAGGAATGGGCGACGTTTCCGGTCAAGACCTGTCTTCAGGCTGGTCAGGGATCAGGGAAACGAGAGATATAGACGGTGATGTAGAGAGATAAAGAACAACGAACGAAAGATATGCAAAAAAGTAACGAGGATAAAGAAAACAGGCCATTGTTAGCTGTTTGTTGGGTGAAAACGAGAAGCTGGTGTAAAGAAACATAGAAAATAGGCGCAAGGGTAGGCCATTCGGCCCTTCGAGCCAACACTGTCATTCAATATGATCATGGCTCATCATCCAATATCAGTACCCCGTTCCTGCTCTCTCCCCATATCCCTTGATTCCATTAGCCCAAAGAGCTACATCTAACTCTTGACTACTAATGTGACGTGGGTGGGGGAGGGATGGAGAGAGAGGCAATGCCGGGGTTATTTGATGTTAGAGAAATTAATATTCATGCCAGCGGGCTGCAAGCTGCCCAAGCGAAATATGAGTTGCTGTTTCTCCAATTTGTGTGTAGCCTCACTCGGACAATTGAGCAGGCCCAGTCCAGGAAGGTCAGTGTGGAAATGGGAGGGAGAATTAAAGTGTTTGCAACCGGGAGATCAGGTAGGGCCAGGCGGACTGAACGAAGGGGTTCAGCGAAACGATCGCCCTGTCTCGTTTGGTGTCGCCAGTTGTATAAGAGTCCACATCTTGAACAACAGATGCAGTAGATGAGGTTGGAGGAGGTGCAAGTGAACCTCTGCCTCACCTGAATGGACTGTCTGAGTCCCTGGAGGAGGTGTAGGGACAGGCGTTGCATCTTCTGTAGTTGCAATGGAACATACCTGGGGAGGGGGTGGTTTGGGTTGGAAGGGACGAGTTGATCAGTGAGTTGCGGAGGGAACGATCTCTGTGGAAGGCGGAAAGGTGTGGAGATGGGAAGATGATAAAACGTTTAGAGCAAGGTAAAACCAGCAAAGCCCGCTAGAGGATGGTCCAAGGGTCATCAAAGAGGTAGATAGTTATTCAGCACCTTAAAGGTCAAGTGTGCTTCCACCCTTCAAGGGGTGTGCGGGGTTTTGTTTCAATATACCGGCTGAAGTTTTGCATTGAAGTCCTGCAGTAGAGCCCAAGTGGCTGAGAGGCCCAGCGAGTAGAGCTTGTGGGCCATTCCAGCCTCTGAACCTCATCACCTGGACCATTCCACCCTTGGAAGCTTCACTGCCCCAGATCATTCCACCCTTGGAACTTCACTGCATGGACCATTCTATCCGTGGAACCTCGCTGGCCACACCATTCCATCCTTAGAACCTAATTTCTCAAATTATTCCATCCTTAGAACCTCACCTGCTAGATCATTCCATCCTTGGAACCTCATTTCCCAAATTATTCCATCCTTAGAACCTCACCTGCTAGACCATTCCATCCTTGGAACCTCATTTCCCAGATTATTCATGTTCACAAGTTGTAGGAGTGGAATTAGGCCACTCGGCCCATCGAGTCCATTCCATTTACCTGCCTTCTCCCCATAACCCTTGACACACATTCTAACCAAGAATTTGTCTATCTCTGTCTGCCTTAATAATATCCAATGATGGCCTCCCCAGCCCTCCGTGACTATGAGTTCCACAGATTAACTACCCTCTGACTAAAGATGTTCCTCCTCACCTCCTTTCTAAAAGAGCTCCCTTTAATTCTGAGGCTACGACCTCTGGTCCTGGGCTCCCACCAGGAGAAACATCCTTTCCACATCCACTCAATCTATGCCTTTCATTATTCAGTAAGTTTCAATGAGGACACCACCCCCCCCCCCCCCTCAACCTTCTAAACTCCAGCGACTACAGGCCCCAGTGCTGTCAAGCGTTCATTATATGCCAACCCACTCATTCCTGGGATCATTCTTGTGAACTTCCTCCGGAACCTCTTCAGAGCCAGCACACCCTTCCTCAGAAATGGGGCCCAAATTTGCTCACAGCACTCCAAACGCGGCCTGACCAGCGCCTTATACAGCCTCAGCGTTACATCTGCTTTTGTATTCCCGTCCCCTTGATACATATGCTAGCATTGAATTTGCTTTCCTTAGTACCGATTAGACTTTCAAATTAACTTTTTGGACCAGCACTCCGAAGTCCCTTTGCGCCTCCAATTTCTGGATTATCTCTCAATTTAGATAATAATCTATCTCTTTCGTCTTATTACCAAAATGCGTGACTCCGCACCTTGCTACACTAGTATTCCATCCTTGGAACATTACTGCCTGGATCCATCTATCCGTAGAACCTCACCAGCCGGACCATTCCCTCCTTGGAACCTCTCAGCCCAGACCCATCCATCCTTAGGACCTAATTTCCCAGATTATTTCATCCTTTGACTCTCACCACCGTGACCATTTCATCCAAAGAACCTCACTGCCCAGATCATCCCATGGAACGTCAACCACTGGACCAGGGGTGGGGAACCTTTCCACGTTCGAATCCTGCATTGTTAGCTGTAATCTAATAAGGCCGCATCCAATAAACTCCAATTATATTTCAAAATGTACATTATTTTTGGAAAAATCTAACTACTATGTACTAGCTGCAAGAAAATGAAAAAATGTTGTGCATTCTAAAGTTAACTAACCTTTTAATGACTTTGTTGTGACTGCTTTTTGTGGGAAAGCATTTGAATATTTGGTCGCAACATGGAGGTACGCTGTTTCAGCTGATCTTCTAGACGGGTATCCGTCATTTGTGACCTTAAGGGCGTCTTGCTTTGAGTTAGGTAGGAGAATGTAGATTTTGCAGCAATAAGTGGTTGAAAAGCAAGAAAGCATTTTTCATGAGAGGAGGATTATTTCGTTGAATCTTCTTTTACTCTTTGGTATTTTAAAAACGTTCATTTTAAGATAAAAATAAAAATAATAAAAGACGAACAAGAACATATTCATGAAAATAAAAGGATTTGGTCTACAAAATTTGGATTCATTCAAAAGGCCACACTTTATGGCCTAGAAGGCGGCATGTGGCCTTAAGGCCGCAGGTTCCCCACCCCTGCACTGGACCATTCTATCAAAAAATTACTACCAGGGTAATTCAATCCTTAGATCCTCACTGCCCAGACCAATCCATTCTTAGAACTTCAACCACTAGACCTTTTATGTTTCAATAAGATCCCCTCTCATCCTTCTAAACTCCAGAGTGTACAAGCCCAGCTGATCCATTCTCTCAGCATATGACAGTCCCGCCATCCCGGGGATTAATCTTGTAAACCTACGCTGCGCTCCCTCAATAGCAAGAATGTCCTTCCTCAAATTAGGGGAAGCTCAATCACTGGACCCATCCATCCTTAGACCCTCACCACCCGGTCTATTCTATCCTTGGAACGTCTCTGCCTGGATAAATCCATCCTTGGAACTTCAACAACTGGACCATTCCATCTTGGAACCTCATTACCCAGATCATTCCATCTCTAGAACCTCAGCACCTGTACCATTCTATCCTTGGAACCTCACTGTTCCAAAACATTCCATCCATAGAACCTCATTTCCCAGATCATTCCATCTCTAGAACCTCAGCACCTGTACCATTCTATCCTTGGAACCTCACTGTTCCAAAACATTCCATCCATAGAACCTCATTTCCCAGATCATTCCATCTCTAGAACCTCAGCACCTGTACCATTCTATCCTTGGAACCTCACTGTTCCAATAAAACATTCCATCCATAGAACCTAATTTCCTAGATCATTTCCATCTCTAGAACCTCAGCACCTGTACCATTCTATCCTTGGAACCTCACTGTCCCAAAACATTCCATCCATAGAACCTCATTTCCCACATCATTCCATCCTTGCAACCTCAACTACCGGACCATTCTATCCATGGAACCTCATTGGCCACACCATTCCATCCTTAGAACCTCGCTGTCTGGTACAATCCATGCTTAGAACCTCATTTTGCAGGTCATTCCATCCTTGGAACCTCAACTACTGGACCATTCCTCCTGAGCCCCTCCAGCACTTTGTGTTTTTTTGCCCAAGATTCGAGCATCTGCGTCTTGTGTCTTCATGCTTCCTGAGCTGGTCGTGGGAATGGGATAAGGGGGCGGTTTTCCGATGAGGAAAGATTAGATTGGGCCCAAGTCTGCGGGAGTGCAGTGAGTTAGAGGGAGACCAGGTCGAGGCACGCAAACTGCTGAAAGGGTTAGTGTTGCGGGGATGTTTTCTTAGTTTAGTTTAGAGATAGAGCATGGAAACAAGCCCTTGGTTCGGCCGACCAATCACCCGTACACTAACTCTACCTTCAACTCTCGGGACAATTTCCAGAAGCCAATCGACCTACAAACCTGTATGTCTTTGGAGTGTGGGAGGAAACCGGAGCACCCGGACAAAATCCACACGGGTCACGGGGAGAATGTACAAACTCCGTATATACAGCACCCGTGGTCAGGATTGAACCCGGGTCTCTGGCGCTGCGAGGCAGCAACCCTACCGCTGCGCCACCGTGCCACCCCAACCCACCGTGCTCCCAACACCTCTCTGTCCCGGCCCCTGCCCTACACCCACCACCTCCCCCGCCTTCTGACCCACGGGAATCCTACCCAGCAGGAAGAGAGTGAGATTTTAGTCGAGTTCATTGTCACGTGTACCGAGGTACAGTGAAAAGCCTTTGTTGCGTGCTACCCAGTCAGCGGAAAGACCATAGACACTAATGCCCCTGTCCCACTTAGGAAACCTGAACGGAAACCTCTGGAGACTTTGCGCCCCACCCAAGGTTTCCGTGCGGTTCCCGGAGGTTTTTGTCAGTCTCCCTAATGGTCGAAAGTGGTTTCCTTTTTAAAAATCGGTAATTTTTTAGTCGAAGCCGGTTGCGATGCTAGTTGAAGGTGGTTGCCGGAGGACAAAAACCTCCGGGAACCGCACGGAAACCTTGGGTGGGGCGCAAAGTCTCCAGAGGTTTCCGTTCTGGTTTCCTAAGTGGGACAGGGGCATTACAATCAAGCTATTTACAGTGCATAGATACATGGTTAGGGAATGGCATTTAGTGCAAGGTAAAGCCAGCAAAGCCCGGTCAAGGATAGTCCGACAGGTAGGTCCAACCAATGAGGTAGTCAGCCAGCTAATCTTCGGGTGCAGGCAGTGGAAGTATGGACAGATCTGAGAGTAGTTTCAGACGAACACGGTTAAAGTGTTAAATGTTGTGGTAGGATGAGAGATTTTAAGAGTGTGGAACGATTGCAACGTGTGATAGTCAAACTGCTTCTGTGGCCAGCACGCAAATAGTCGTCTGGGTTGGGCGGCATTTTTTAATGCAAGGCCGTTTCTTGATATAGAGCCCTGTGCTGTCCACTTTGAAGAGATGTCCCACATAAATGTAATGGAGCCCAGCCATTGCCAAAGACAGATTAATGATCAGTGCAGTCAGTAGTTTTATTCTGTTTGCTTGGGAAATATTTACTGCCCTCAAAGCTAACAGCAATCCTGGGACTTGTAAAAAGAGAGTTGTGGACGCAGCCCAGACCAACCGCTCCCGTCCATCGACCCCATCTAGACTTCACGCTGCCTCGGCAAGGCCAGCAGCATAATCACCCCGGCCGCTCCCCTCTTCTCCCGTCAGGCAAGAGGTACAGAAGGGTCAAAGCGCACACCTCCAGATTCAGGGACAGGTTCTTCCCAGCAGTTCTCAGATGACTGAACCGTCCCGTCAGCAACTAGCGAGTTGTCCTAAGCTACCACGTCACTGGAGACCCTCACGCTATCTGAAGAAGGGTCTCGACCCAAAACGTTACCTATTCCTTCGCTCCATAGATGCAGACTTTACTGGACTTTACCTTGCACCAAAGGTTATTCCTTTCATCATGCATCTGTGCTCTATGGAAGGCCCGATGAGAATCATGCATTCTTTCCATCGACACAGAAAAAGCTTCGCACTATGCCTCGGGACGCGTGCAGTACACTAACCTGAACTCAACTAAACTAAACCCAATGACTTGGCCTCCACAGCCCTCTGTGCCAACGAGTTCCACAGATTCACCACCCTCTGCTCAAAAATCAATTCCTCCTCATCTCCATTCTACAGGTAAGTCTTGTGTAGGAAGGAACTGCAGATGCTGGTTTAAACCGAAGATAGACACAAAGAGCTGAAGTAGCTCAGTGGGTCGGGCAGCACCCCCAGACCGGAGAAGGGACCCCACCCGAAACATCACCCACTCCTTCTCTCCAGAGATGTTGCCTGTCTGAGTTACTCCAGCCCTTGGTGTCTATTACAGGTAACTCTGGTGGCAATGAATTCCACCTCTGGCTAAAATAAGTTCCTCCTCATCTCCTTCGTTAAGGTAAAGAGAGGCCTTTCTCTGGAAGCTGATTGCGGGGCGGGAGGGAGAACCAACACAAGACAATAAATGCGTGCATGGAACTAGAAGGTTTATTGAAAGCAATAGATTGCAGCACAAAATGGCAGCAGAACATTGGAATGAGAACGCTCTGGTCTCGGAAAACCCCATAAACAAAATCATCAGACGTGGAGAGGATGTTCCCACTAGCGGGAGAGTCTAGGACTAGAGGTCACAGCCTCGTGAATTAAAGGACGTACTTTTAGGAAGGAGATGAGGAGGAATGTCTTTAGTCAGAGGGTGGTGAATCTGTGGAATTCTTTGCCACAGAAGACTGTAGAGCCCAAGTCAGTGGATATATTTAAGGCAGAGATAAATAGATTCTTGTTTAATACGGGTGTCAGGGGTTAAGGGGAGTAGGCAGAAGAAAGGAGTTGGGAGGGAGAGATAGATCAGACTCTATGATTGAATGGGGGAGTAGACTAGATGGGCCGAATGGCCTTATTCTGCTCCCAGAACTTACGAACTGGCAGGACGGCAGCGCTGGAGGTCGAGAGGGAGGGAATGCAAGGGAGAGGGTTCCTCTGGAAGAAGACCCGACCCAAAATGTCACCATCCCATGTTCTTAGAGGTTCATAGGTTCTAGGAGCAGAATTAGGCCATTCGGCCCGTCGAGTCTGCTCCGCCATTCAATCCGGGCTGATCTCTCCCTCCCTCCTAACCTCATATCAACTTTACGATAAAATTGGCACCAAAGGATGCCCCCTATTGCATTGGAGATCTCCCCCTCTTTGCCCTCTCTCCCCCGTTAGATACCCCTGCTCAGGGCAGGAGCCGGTGGAGAGGAGGAGGGGGTTTGTGAGCTGGGCTGGAGGCAGAGAGGGGGTGGATGGAGGGGGTTGGGGGACAGAGACAGGTGGTCAGACGCCACAAAGGCCCACCCCAGGGCCAGGATTTAGTTTAATTTCGTTTGCTTCAGTTTAGAGATACTGGCTTGGAAACAGGCCCTTCGGCCCACCGGGTCCGCGCCGACCAGCGATCCCCGCACACCAGCACTATCCTACAGCCAATAGGGACAATTGTTTACATTTTTATACCAAGCCAATTCGCCTGCAAACCTGCACGCCTTTGGAGTGTGGGAGGAAACGGAAGCACCCAGAGAGAACCCACGCGGGTCACGGGGAGAACGTACACAAACTCCAAAAGCAAGACAAGCACCAGGATCGAACCCAGGTATCATGGTAAGGCAGTAGCTCTCCCCACTGTGCCACTGTGCTGCGCCCTAATCGACCGCGCACCGCCTCCCCCCGCCCCTCACCCCCGATCCTCCCATCCCCTCCCCGTGCCACCTCCTTCTGTCCCTCCGCCAAGCGCCGTTCAGAGCGGATAATGTGTTTACGCAGTCACTTAAGCCCGAACCACATTCTCGGTCACAACCAATTGTTTGTCTTATTTCCTTTTATTTACTTAACCACAAAAAAATGTGCACATTCATATCGCAAAAGCATAACAAGAGTGTACATTGAAACAAGAGGGAAAGAAATATCAGCTAAACAGAAAAAAAAAGATTTAAAAAATAGCAATCAGAAACCATCGAGAGTTTTGTATCTAATCCGACATGTGGTCCGTGTTGTGGCAATGTTCCTCACCCAAAGGAAGCCCCGTGCCTCCACTCCCCACACCCTGCCGCCCCCCCTTCAGGTTTCCACGCGTCGGGCTGGGGAAGGAAAGGTTCAAGGTGCCAGGACAGTTCAGAGTTCTCCTTGCAAGGCCTCTGAAGAGCGGCAGCCATTTTATGTAGGCCATTTTGTGTCAACCCCTATCCGCCATTTTCCAAACTTTGTCTCGAACTGGGATCGGGGTGGGGTTGGGGGTAGAGTGGGAACAAACTCACGTACCCCTCCCCCCTTCCCCCCCATATTTCCCCTAGGGGTTGGGGTGGGGGGGCATCTCACCCGACTTGGCCAACTCACCACATTTCACTCCCAAAAGGCCATTCCAAGCCTCCGCAATCTAATTTTGAGTGTTGGGCACTTTCTGTGGGACAGGTTTAAGCCCAGTAGTAGCTGTTTGTTTCGCCCTCGACAGATGAACCCTCGCTAGGATAAGGACCAACAATAGCCTCTGTAGATGAACAGATGAGCTATTCTACCCAGCATGCCTGTCAATGTTACCACTACCATCTCACACCAGTGCATGTTGGTAGCTCTTTTGGTTTAGAGATACAGCAGGGAAACAGGCCCTTCGGCCCACACTGGCCATCGATCACCTGCTAACACACTAGTTCAACGCTATCCCACTTTCTCACCCGCTCCCTACACACACCAGGGGTCAATAATTAACCTGCAAACCTGCACGTCTTTGGGATGGGGGGGGGGGGGGGGGAACCGGAGCACCCGGAGGAACCCCACACGGGCACTCAGCGTGTGCTCACACACACACACACACACACACACACACACAGACAGCGCCCAAGATCAGTATCAAACCCGTGTCTGTGACGGCGTGAGGCAGTGCCTCTAAAAGCCGTGGGCTGCCCTAATCCCTAAACCCCACTGACCACATCATACAATGGGCAATGATTGTGTGGGATGGGCAAGCTAAGCTAGAACCTCTTTCCCTCCCTGTTTACCCCTCCCCAGTTAAAGGGGCGCAAGGGTGAACCCTTAAAGGGGCAGGCGCGCCACGCACAAATTAATTTTAAGCCTTTGATACACACACACACAACCCAAAACACAGCCTTTTTCCAATAGCACAAATAACTTGGGAGGATAGTAATTGGATGCTGAAACAATCAAACAAAATTGTAACTCAAATCCACCTCGATGCTCCCACCCCCCCCCCCCCCCCCCCCCCCCCCCCCCCCCCCCACCCACCCCCCCCCCCCCCCCCCGCCCCCCCCCCCCCCCCCCCCAAGTTCAGAGACCCTGCAAGTAAGCTTACAAAATCTGTTCAAAAAAAAAAAGAATGGGTCAATTCGATATTAGAATAGGTTGCGATTGACAAAAGTCAGCCTGACCCCCCCCCGCCACAACCCTTCGCCCCGGTAAATATTCCAGAAATACGAGGAAAGGGCACCTTTTAAACCGGAGGGACACAGCGCAGAAGGGTGCCGTGTCTGCGACAAACAGGGCGTAACACCCGTGCCACTGGCCCCCTCCCAGGAGCCGGGGACAAGTTTTTACCGCGCAGCCGATTTACATCCCAAACACGCACGTCTGTGGTTGTGCGGGGAGTACGCCGGAGCACCCGGAGGAAACCCAGCGCGGGGCCCGCGCGGGGGAGAACTGTGCAAACACCTGACTACGGACGGTCGAGGTTCAAACCGGCGCCATGATCCAGGGCAGCGCAGGCCCCCAACACCCCCCTCCCCCAACTCCCCCACCCCCGGGTCAAAACCGTATATTCTGCCAGGCGTTAAAAACAAAACATATTGGCCTAAACACTGCAATTTTGGCTGAACTTATATTTACAAAAAAAAAAAACACCTTTACACAGGAAGAAAAAAAAAAAAAAAAAGAAAAGTGTATAAGAGAAAAATAGTTCTATTGTGATGTTAAGCAGGTAGTATGTAGCCACACTTAAACTGGTTTTAAAAAATGTTGTAATTCTATTTTCTTTTTATGAGCTGACTATGAAGTGAATAAAGCCGTTTATGTATTAATTTTTTTTTTTGATTGGCTAATCATGTACAATTAATTCTTTCTACGTATATACCACCATGCTTTGAGCACGGCACTTCTAACCGCAGTTAAAAACTTCACTGTGAAAACCCCAGTCTACACCTGTGCGGCAGAGAGAATATTTAAAAAGCACAGGAGATAGAGAGAGAGAGAGACTGGTAAAAAGAGACTCTCTCAGCTGAATAACTGCCCTTAAAACACACACGCCTACATGTACCCCGGACCCTGTTCCCGCCCTCCCGCCTCCCACAACCCTCCTTTCCCTCCTTTCCCTCCCCCCCACACCCCCCCCCCCCCACCCCCCCCCCCCCCCCCCCCCCCCCCCCCCCCCCCCCCCCCCCCCCCCCCCCACCCCATCATCAGACAAAAATAGTGTAAAAAAAAAACCAAATAGTATTCTACCTCCAGAGCAAGAGAGTGGGCCCTAAAATATTTGCCCATCAATGAACAGGAGGGTTATTGTGTGTAACTGATACCGGGATAGGGTGCGCAGGGAGGGTGGAGCGAGAGGGGGGGGGTAGGGAGGGATGGGAGGGAGGGAGGGAGGGAGGAAGGGGGTTGCAGGGGAGGGGGGAGAGGAGGCATAAGGATTCCACGCTCTGGGATATCGGCCTTTTCTCCATTCCGAATCCGTGGCCTGGGCTCAATGGAAAGGGACACAGAGGTGAGGGTAGCGGATGGATGATACGGTGCTTTCCGACAACCTTTCTGCTCACATTGGAGGTGGTCGTTCGGCCCTTCGAGGCCCTGCTGGTCATGAAGTGATTCCTATCCCTCTCTCCCCACCCCAACCCCACAATGAGCTGAGTTGCTGTCAATTTCAACCCCGTACTTACACAGACACACACACGCACACTCACACATACATCACGCAACGCACACACACACCACACACACAGACACACAGCACCACAGTGACTTAAATACATTGCAGACCCCTACGCACATAACACAGACATACAATACTAGCACGCACATACACTCCCCAGGGACACCACAGCCACCAGTGACATAACATTACATGAGGACCCCTACCACACATACAACAGACAAACATACTCGCACGATATACACTCCCCAGACACCCATAGCATACACATACACACTGAGACACATCGCAGAACACAGGAGAAGAGAAACACACACATGTACACACACTCACAGGAGCTCACACAGGCTGTATGCAAAAAGAAGACACTGCCACACCAAGAAATGATGCACATGCCAACTACAACGTAAAATACATACAAGATATGAAAGATGCACAAATCATCGTTAGATGTCCAAACTCTAAATTAACACAAACAACTGATACACCGCGCTCACAACACACACAACATGCACCCCACACACCCACACAACACAGACACACCTGCTACACGCACACACACACCACCCTGATACACCGCACAAAACACAACACTACATGCACCACACACACACCACACACCACACACCACGAGTGCCACACACACACACACCTACAAGCACCCACACACACCAGACACACAGCTTGCAGGCAACCCACAGCAGAGACACGACAGTCATAGACACAAGTCACACAGCACACCCACACCGACACCACAGTCGCATTGACACGCACCAGCACAGAACAACACACAACCCACACACCACACACAACACACACCCTGATACACCGCGCACACACACACACACACCCTGATACACGCACCACACACTACCCAAACCCTGATACCGCACACACACCCACACCACACCTGATCACGCGCCATCACACATCACACCACCTACATGGCACACAACACACACCACACACACAGCTGCATGCACCCCACAGAGACACAGACAGTCATAGAACACAAGTCAACACGACACCCAACAGACACACACAGTGCATCGCATGCACAGCCCTCAGACCACACACACACACACACACACACACACACACCACCACACACACACACACACACACACTGCACAACACACACACACACACACCCAACACACCCACACACACACACACACACACAACGGATAAAGACAATCTTTGGCTTCATTAGTCCAGACCAGGATACAGTGAGCCCTGGGCTTTGAAAAATAACAACTACATCCAGAGAGAGATGCTGCTCACATTAACACTGTAGAGTGCGCGAGCGATGAGGGTCTACCCTGGGTGGGGGAGGGGGAAGCTGGAGCGAGAGAGGGCAGAGGGAAGGCAGGGGGGAGGTGGGAGGGCAGGATTACAGAGGAGAGGGAGGAGAGAAAGGGTGAGAGGAATGATAGATGAACGGGGAAAAGGAATCAAGAGTTTAAAGAGCAAAAGAAGAGCAGGAGGAGGAGGAGGAAAAAAGACTGAGGAGGTGAAGGTGAGGGGAGAGAGAGAAAATAGGGAGATAGAGAGAGGGAGGAGGAGTGAGAGGGGAAAGAGGGTGAAGTAGAAGAGAGAGTCGGGGGGGTTGTGGTTGTGGAGGCAGGTAGTCTTGGAGGGTGGGGAGTGGGAGTGGTGGGGTGTTTGGTTGGGGGTGAACTGGGTGTGCGTTGTGGTTTCTGGATGGGTGGCGTGGGCGGGGGTTTGGGGTGGGGTTTGTTTGGTGGTGGGGTTGATTGTGGGAGGAGGGAGGGGTGGGTTGAGTGTTGAATGTTGTAGTAGGTGCTGTTTTTTAGTGTTTTTACGGTTATTTTTTTTATTGATGGTGTTTGTTATGTTGTTGAGTATAGTTGTGTTATTGTTTTTTGATAGGTTTGTATTTTGTGTGGTAATTTTGTAGTATTCTTAAGTTGTTTTGTGTTGGTTGGGGTGTGGTGTTGTGTATTATGATGTGTTGGTTGTGTTTGAGGAGGGGTTTATTTTTTTTTTAGTTTTGTCGTTTGTTTTTTTTTTTTATTTATCCGTTTTGTTCACATTGTTTTTATGTTGTTATAGTTGTTTATAGTTTGTTTTAGTTTGTTGTTTTTTATTTTAGTTTTTTTAGTTTAATGTGGTGTGCTGTTGTTACCATTAGTTTATTTTCTTCTTTAGTTTTATTTTAGTGCGAGGGAAGGAGGAAAAGGCGAGGGTGGGGGGGAGAGAAGACGAGGGGAGATTGAAGGGAATAGGGGAGAGGGGAGGAAGAGCAGGGAGAGATGGATAGGGGAGAGAGAGAGGGAGAGAGGGAGGGAGGGAGAGAGTGGAACAGAGGGAGAGAGAGAGGGAGAAGAGGGAGGGAGGGAGAGTGGAATAGGGAGAGAGAGGGAGGGAGTGTAGGGAAGGAAGGGGAGAGGGGGAGAGAGGGGGTGAGGGAGAGAGGGGGAGGAAGAGAGAGAGGGGGGGGGGGAGGATGAGAGGGAGCGAGGGCGGATTGGAACTAGGGGGCAGAGAGAGGGAGGGTATTGGGAGGGAGAGAGGGAGAGGGGGAGGGAAGAGAGGAGGGGGGGTGAGGGAGAGAGAGCGAGGGAGATAATGGAAATAGGGGGAGAGAGAGTGGAGTGGCGAGGGGAAGGGAGAGAGGGAGCAGAGAGTGGGAGGGAGGGATGGGAAGGAAGAGAGCGAGAAAAAGAGAGGGGGGAGAGTGTAGGGGTGGTGAGAGAGAGAGGAGAGAGAGAGAGAGATAGAGAGGTGTGGAGGGAGATAGAGAGGAGGTGAGACGGAGAGAGCGAGAAGAGCGGAGAGAGAGGAGAGGTGGGTTGAGAGGGAGAGAGCGAGGAAGATGGGAGAGAGTGGAATAGGGAGAGCGGGAGGGAGAGAGGGAGAGAGAGTAGAGGGAGGGAGGGAGGGAAGGAGGATGAAGAGGAGAGAGGGAGAGAGAGGGGGGAGGGAGACTAAATGTGAGGGGGGTGAGAGGAGAGAGAGTAGAATAGGGGAGAGAAGAGACGTGAGAAGACGGAGAGAGAGAGAGGGATAGAGAGTAGAGAGGGAGAGAGGGAGGAGGAGAGGGGGGAGGGAGCGAGAGAAGGGGGAGAGGGAGAGTGGGAGAGGAGGGAAGGGAGAGGTGGGGTGGGAAGGAGATATGAGAGGGAGGGAGGGCGAGAGAGCAGGCCTGTAGGGGGGGCGAGGCGGAGGTGGATGGGACGGGGAGTTCCATCTCCTGCTGGGTTTTGAGACTTAAACCAGTCCCCTCCCTCCCTTGCTATCTGGTCCCCTCACTAACACCACCACCCCACCCTCCCTCTGCCACACTGAGGCCCGGGGTTTGACAGTGGACACATCCAGGAGATTTAGTATCAGGCAACCCCTCCCCACCCCGTCTGGGAAACTGTCTTCCTCTTGCCTCCCCGTCTGTTCGCGTGGTCAACGCTGGATAAGACCAGCGAGTCGGCCCCTCGACCCGCAGAGATCAGTTGGAGGTGTCCGAGTGAACGCTTCCGGGCCCTTCTGTTGGCGATGTGACGGAGGATGGGGTCGCTGCATCTTGCCAGCCTCCGTTAGCCTGGGGGGAGGGGGGAAAGGCGAGGGGGTGGTTAAACAGGGTCAGAAACTGGAGGGCCAAGGAAGAGGTGACAAAGGCCGAGAGCCAAACTCGAGCCTTAACATGGCCTGACCCAGGTCCACCCATGGCCAAATCCAATCCCGTCCATGACCAGATCCAAATCCCACCCATGACTAGACCTAATCCCATCCTCGGCTAGATCTAAGCCCACCCATGTCCAGATCCCATGCCAACCATGACCGGACCCAATCCCACCCATGGGCAGATACTATCCCAACCCATGACTGGACTCAACTCCAACCAATGGTCAGATCCAAATCCAAACCATGACTATATCTAAGCCCACCCATGTCCACATCCCATCCCAAGTATGACCTGATCTAATCCCACCCATGGTCAGATCCAATCTGAACCCATGACTAGACCCAATCCCATCCATGACTAGATCTAAGCCCACCCATGTCCAAATCCCACCCCTACCAATCCAATTACCTGATCTAAGTACACCCAAGGTCAAATCTGGTCCCTTCCATGGGGCAGATCCAACCCCACCCATGACTAGATCTAACCCACCAATGTCCAGATCTCATGACTGGACCCAATCTCATTCATGACTAGACCCAATCCCACCCATGATCAGACTAAACCCCACATGGATCAGAATTCAAACTCAACCCACTCATGTCAATCAACTCCAACCCATGGTCAGATCTGATCCCACCCATGACTGGATCCAATCCCATTCCTGACCAGACCCAATCCCAACCCATGGTCAGTCCCAGTCCCAACCCATGACCAGACCCAATCTCAACCCATGGTCAGTCCCAGTCCCAACCCATGACCAGACCCAGTCCCCAACCATGACCAGACCCAATTCTCACCCATGACCAGACCATGGTCAGACCCAGTCCCCACCCATGACCAGACCCAATCTCACCCATGACCAGACCCAATCTCAACCCATGACCAGACCCAGTCCCAACCATGACCAGACCCAGTCCCAACCCATGGTCAGACCCAATCTCAACCCATGGTCAGACCCAGTGCCAACCCATGGTCAGACCCAATCTCACCCATGACCAGACCCATGGTCAGACCCAGTCCCAACCATGACCAGACCCAGTCCCAACCCATGGTCAGACCCAATCTCACCCATGACCCACCCATGGTCAGGACCCAGGGTCAACCCAGTCCCAACCCATGACCAGACCCAATCTCAACCCATGGTCAGACCCAGTCCCAACCCATGGTCAGACCCAATCCCAACCCGGTGAGACGGTGAGACAGTGCATTTGGGTGGACAGGTAGGGGGAGACGTGAGGGGAGGGGGTGAAATGAAGAGGTGGAGATGAAATGGGGGGAGGTAAAACGGGTTGGTGAGACGGGTGGGGGTTGGGTGGAGTTAGTGGGGAGGCGGGATAGGTAAGACTTGGGGGGAGGATTGAGATGGGCGGGGTGGAGAGATGGGGAACGAGACGGGAGAGAGAGACGTGGGGGGAAGAGATGGGAATGTCTCCTCAGCAACATGGTTCCCTGGCCCTCCGCTGATTCATGCCCCAACTACACCCCCCCTCCTTCTCTCCCCAACCCTTCCCTCGCCTCTTCTTCGGACCCTCCCCCCCTCCAGGGGGGGGGCACCTACCCTCACGTCTCGTGGACTGTACATCTGATTGGCCGCCAGCCCCTCACTGTAGGGCTGGTTCAGGGAGTGGTGGAGCGACTCGACCTGCAACGAGGGGAGGGGCTACCGTCAACGAGGTGGGACCCTCCCAACCCCCCCCCCCCCCCCCTCCCCCCAGCCGGGGGATAACGCCCTCAACCTGACACTCAGAAACTCCCCTATACCAACCCAACATGTCCAATGGATTCCCCCCCCCCCACCTCGTCCCACTCCCACCAATCTAAACCCTCCGAAACCCTCCCCGACCCAAGACCCCCAATGGACACCCCCACCCCCCCACCCCCCCCCCCCCCCCCTCCCAAACCTCAGAAACCCTCCCCAACCCAACACCTCCAATGGACCGCATTCCGGATCCAACAACCCCAAAGGACTCCTGCAATGACCAACCCATAACCCAATCCTCGGAAACCCTCTCCAACCCAACAACACCAATGGATCCCATCCCCAACCCAACACTCCCAATGGACCCCCACAAACCAACATAGAAAATAGGTGTAGGTGCAGGCCATTCGGCCCTTCCAGCCTGTACCGCCATTCAATATGATCAGGGCTGATCATCCAACTCTAGTGTCCCATACCTGCCATCTCTCCATACCCCATGATCCCTTTAGCCACAAAGGCCACATCTAACTCCCTCTTAAATATAGCCAATGAACTGGCCTCAACTACCTTCTGTGGCAGAGAATTCCAGAGACTCACCACTCTCTGTGTGAAAAATGTTTTTCTCATTGCGGTCCTAAAAGACTTCCCCCTTATCCTTAAAACTGTGACCTACCCTTGATCTGGACTTCCCCAACATCGGGAACAATCTTCCTGCATCTAGCCTGTCCAAACCCTTAAGAAATTTTGTATGTTTTCTATAAGATCCCCCCTCTAAATCTTCTAAATTCTAGCGAGTACAAGCCGAGTCTATCCAGTCTTTCTTCATATGAAAGTCCTGACATCCCAGGAATCAGTCTGGTGAACCTTCTCTGTACTCCCTCTATGGCAAGAATGTCTTTCCTCAGATTTGGAGACCAAAACTGTACGCAATACTCCAGGCGTGGCCTCACCAAGACCCTGTACAATTGCAGTAGAACCTCCCTGCTCCTATACTCAAATCTTTTTGCTATGAACACAACCCAACCCAACCCTGTGAAACCCTCCCAATCCCCAAAACCCCTAACGGACACCCTCCGAATGCCCACAATGGACATGCTCCCAATGGTCAACACCCCAACATAACCCTGCCCCCCAGGATCTCCCCCAACCCAAACACCACAAATGATGCCCCCCCCAAGATGGACAACCCCCCCCCCATCACCTCCAATGGACCACCCCCAACCCAACTCACACAATGGACACCTCCCCCCAATGGACACCCCAATACCAACCCTCTGAAACATTTCCAAGCCAACACCTCCCATTAGACCCCACAACCCCGACACAACAACCACAGTGGGCCCCACCACAATGGACAGCACTCCAACCTGACCCCCCCCCCCCCGGCACTCCTCCCAATCCAACACCTCCAATTTAGACCCCCCCCCCAATGGGCACTCCCCCCCCCACCAAACACCCCCCCCCCACCCAACACCTCCATTGGACAACCCCAACCAAACCCTCAGAAGCCTTCACCAACACAACATCCACCCCCACCCCCACCCCCACCCCCCCACCAGCGGACACTTCCAACGAACGCTCCCAATCCAACCGTACAATGGACAAGCCCTCAACCCAGAATGGACATCCCCCAACCAGGGTGGGAGGAGGGTTGAGCCTGAGGGCAGATGGATCGAAGGTGAGGGGGGGGGGGTGGTGGGATTGTGGTGGTGGTGGATTGAGGGAGAAGGTCAAGGGTGAGGATTGAGGGTGAGGGAGAGGATCGAGGGTGAAGGAGATGGACCGAAGGTGAGGGAGGGGAGGATTGAGGGTGAGGTTTAAGGGCGAGGATGAGCATTGAGGATTGGGAGAGGATTGATGGTGAAGATTGATGGCGAGGATTGAGGGTGAGAGCGAGCATTGAGGCTGAGAGAGTGGGTTGAGGGATAGGATTGAGGGTGAGGATTGAGGGAGACGATTGAGGGTGTGGGAGAGGAAAGATGGTAGGAGGGGGAGTGAGGGTGAGGGCGATGGATCCTGGGTCAAGGAGGACCGAGTGGGGTCCCCCTGTGCAAGTGGTCAACACAGTTGGGTGGGGTCCCGCACACTTTGCCCTCTGTCTCCCTCACCATCAATCCTGTCCCTCACCCTCAAACCTCTTCCTCATCTCTGGTCCCCTCTCCCTCATCCTCCACACAAAACATTCGCCCTCAATCTCATCTCCATCTTCTCCCACTCCTCTGCTCGCCCTCAATCCATCTCCCGCACCCACACTGGGCTTCCTCACCCTCGATCCAACTCCCACAGGCGTCTGTCCCTCAGCCTCAACCATCTCTCAGTCACCCTCGACCCATCCCCAGCCCCCTCGATCCACGCACTCATCTCCAGTCCTCCCGCCCTCAACCATCTCCCTCACCCTCAACCCACACTCCCTCACCCTCCACCCATCTCCTTCTATCCATCTCGCACCCTCAACCCACACTCCCTCATCTCCGGCCCTCTCTCCCTCATCCTCAACCCATCTCCCTCACTCACCCCTCTCTCCCTCATCCTCAATCATCTCTCCCTCAATCCTCTCCCCACACCCTCAATCCATCTCCCTTACCCTCGATTCACCTGCTACCCTCAATCCTCTCTCCTCGTCTACCGGTCCCCTCTCCCTCACACCCCAATCCTCTCTCCCTCCCCCTCATTCACCCCGCTCTCCCTCTATCCCTCTCCTCCCCCCTTCACCCCTCTCCTCTTCAATCCGCGTCCATACCCCAACAAATCCCCCTCATTCACCCCGCTCCCTCAATCCCACAATCCCCTCTCTCCCTGCCCTCTCCCTCAATCCTCTCTCCCTCCCCCACGTCCCCCTCATTCACCCCGTCCTCAATCCTTTCACCTAGGAGTATCCTCTCACTTCCCCTCCGCCCTCAATCCATCTGCCCTCACTCACCCCTCCCCTCAATCCATCTCCGTCACTCATCCCTCTCTCCCTCAATCCTCTGATGTCGCTCACTTACACCCTCAATCCATCTCCCACCCTCAACCCACACTCCCTCATCTCCGGTCCTCTCTCCCTCACCCTCAACCCATCTCCCTCACTCACCCCTCTCTCCCTCATCCTCAATCATCTCTCCCTCAATCCTCTCTCTACACCCTCAATCCATCTCCCACACCCGCGATTCACCTGCTACCCTCAATCCTCTCTCCCTCGCCTCCAGTCCCCTCTTCCTCGCTTTCAATCCATCTCTGACACCCACAATCCTCTCGCGGACCCTCCATCCCTGCCCACCCTCCGCGGGCTGCCTGCCCCCGGGTACTGACCTGTGCCCCAGGGTAGGAGTCGCCGTTCAGTCCCTGCATTCCCATGAACATGTCGCCAGAGGCGGAGAGGTTGAAGGACCCAGAGGAACCTGGAGAGGGAGAGAGAAGGGGAGAGAACAAGAGCGCGCAGGGGTCAATGGCGGCTCCACACGGGCAGGGCTGGGGAGGGTCAACACTGGCAGGTAACCCTCCCCCCCCCCTCCACTTTCGCCAAATACCCCCTCATCCAACAGGCACATCAACAAGACTCTTTAGACTTTACACATTTGAGGTACATTGCGGAAACCGGCCCTTCTGCCCACCGGCCAGCCTTCACCCCTTACGCCAGCACTATCCGACACACAAAGTGACTATATCTGAGGAAGGATGTGCCGGCTCTGGAGAGGGTCCAGGAGAGCTTTGCAGGAATGATTGCAGGAATGAGTGGGTTAACATATGATGAGCGCTTGACAGCACTGGGCCTGTACACGCTGGTGTTCCGATTCGTTGAGGGGGGACCTCATTGAAACTCAGCAAATAATGAAAGGATTTAAAGAAGGAACTGCAGATGCTGGAGAATCGAGGGTACACAAAAAGCTGGAGAAACTCAGCGGGTGCAGCAGCATCTAAGGAGCGAAGGAGATAGGCGACGTTTCGGGTCGAGACCCTTCTTCAGACTGGTCAGGGAATCAGGAAACGAGAGATATAGGACGGGGGGGGTTGATGATTTGGAAGAGATAAGGAACAATGATTGAAAGAAAGATATGCAAAAAAGTATCGGTGATAAAGGGAACAAGCCATTGTAAGCTGTTTGTGGTGTGAAAATGAGAAGCTGGTGCGACTGGGGTGGGGGAGGGAGATAGAGATAGAGGGAATGCCAGGGCCCGAGGGCTGAGGGAGAGGTGGGAAGGGGAGGAGACAGCAAGGGTTAACAGAATTGAGAAAATTCAATATTCAAGCCCAAAGGATGCAGACTCCCCAAGCGGAATATGAGGTGCTGTTCCTCCAGCTTGCGGTGTTGCTCACTCGAATAATGAAAGGATGTTTCCACTGGTGGGAGAGTCTAGGACCAGAGGTCGCAGCCTCAGAATTAAAAAGCGCTCTTTTAGAAAGGAGGTGAGGAGGAACTTCTTTAGTCAGAGGGCAGCAAATCTGTGGAACTCATTGCCACAGAGGGCTGCGGAGGCCAAGTCAGTGGACAGTTTAAAGGCAGAGATAGACAAATTCTTGATTAAAACGGGAGTCACGGGTTATGGGGAGAAGGCAGGAAAATGGGATTAGAAGGCAGAGATAAGCAATGATTGAATGGCGGAGTGGACTCGATGGGCCGAACGGCCTAATTCTACTCCTATAACTTGTGAACGTGTGGACAATTTACAACTTTCAATGAACCTATAAAACCCGCACGTCTTTGGATTGTGGGAGGAAACCGGAGCACCCGGAAAAACCCACGCAGGTCCACGGAGAACGGACAAACACAAGTGGCAAGATGGTACCCAGGTCTGTGGTGCTGTGAGGCAGCGACTCCACAGCTGAGGCACTGTTGATGCTTTTACGAGGCCAGACCAGCCAACGAAAATTCGATTTGCTAGGCTGTAGAGGACCCGAGGCCTACAGCGTGGAAACCAGGCCCCTCACCCAACTTGCCCACCCACCCAACCAACATGCCCCATCTACACGCCCCCACCAACCCCGCATGGGCCCCTGTCCCTCTATACTAAACCCGTCTAAATATCTATTAACAGTTGTCAAATAGAAAGGCTTTGTAAACGGTGCACACTGGCAGGGCTGCTGCCTCACAACGGCAGAGAAACCAGGTTCGATCCCAACTCAGGCCGCTGTTTGCTTGTATATGCACGATCGTTCTCCACCGTGACCGCGCCGGGTGCTCCGGTTTTTCTTTCCTTCCATATCGCAAAACGTGCGGGTTTTGGAGTTTAACTGGGCCACTGTAAAAGTTGCCCCTAAATGTGTTCGGGAGTGAGGAGTGGGATAGTACAGAACAAGTGAATCGATGGTACGTTGGGCGAAGGCCTGTTCCATGCTGTATCTCTGAACTAACGGAAGGGACTAAAACACAAATAAATATCAGAGTGTAAAAGGGATAAAGCGGTGAAATTGGCAGATGGAGGTTAACCCGAACATGTGTGAGGTGTTGCACTTCAGGAGGTTAAATGTAAGGAGAGGGTACACAGTTAATGGCTGGACCCTTAACAGCCTTGATGTGCAGAGGGGTCTTGTGGAGTCCACATTAATAGCTAACGAGAAAGATTGGCTCGACTGGGCTTATATTCACTGGAATTTAGGAGGATGAGAGGGAATCTTATAGAAACATATAGAAATATTAAGCGATTGGACAGGCGAGATGCAGGGGAAATGTTCCCGATGTTGGGGGAGTCCAGAACCAGGGGTCACAGTTTAAGAATAAGGGGTTGTCCATTTAGGACTGAGATGAGGAAAACGTTTCACCCAGAAGTTGTAATCGGTGGAATTTCTCTGCCACAGAATGCAGGGGAGGCCAATTCCACTGGAATGTATTTTCAAGAGAGAGTTAGATTTTAGCTCTTCGGGCTAACGAATCAGGGGATATGGGAGAAACGGGAGCGGGGCAACTTGATTGGGATGATCAGCCATGACCATATTGGGAGTGGCCGTGCTGGCTCGAAGGGCTGAATGGCCTCCTTCTGCCCTATTGTCTTTTTTTGTGTTTTACTCTTTATAAAAAGGGGGAAACAGTGCAGAGGTCCATTAAGGTTGCAAACAATGTACTACATTAATACATACAATACAATTAAGGTGCATGTTCTATATAATGTTCACCTTCTCAACAAAAATTGCATAACATTCCACCACTTCACCGACAGTGTAAGACTTAATACAGCTAGCTCCAACGCCGATTTTCCGGCACCCTTGATCTCAGAGCCTTGCCGGATATCCGTTTGCCTGGACGGGGGGGGGGGGGCAAATCCGACCCACACGATCATGTCCCGCGGGATGGCGAACGGCTGCCCTCACCCGGCCACAGCACACATTTTCGGGGGGGACTTCCGGGGTGAATTTAAAGCATTAAAAGAGGTGCCTGACCACACGTTGCCGGAAAATCGCTGGTGTACCTGAATGTCGTTTGTTTAAATGCATTCAAAGCATTCTCATTTTCAGACCCAAGGGATGTTTAATCCCGAAGATAGACACAAAAAATGCTGGCGTAACACTTTAAATCTTATTCCCATTCCCACACGGACCTTTCTGTCCCAGATCGCCTCCATTGTCATGAGCTTGGTAAAATTGTAAATTGTCCCCAGGGTGTGTTGGATGGTGTTAGTGTGCGGGGATCGCTGGTCGTCACGGACTCAATGGGCCGAACGGCCTGTTTCCGATCTGTATCTCTACACTTAAACTACAGCCGGCAGGGCTGATATCCGACTTTGCTTTTCCCCACCCAAAACCTCTCACCCCTTCTCCCCATCGAGAACCTGAAAGATCTTTGAGATACTGCCGGACCAGGCCCTTCGCCCCACCGACCAGCGATCACCCCGCACACCAACACTATCCTACACACAAAACAGTCTTAAGGGGTTGGACAGGCTAGATGTAGGAAGATTGTTCCCGTTGATGGGGAAACTCCAGACAAGGGGTCACAGTTTAAGGATAAGGGGGAAGTCTTTTAGGACCGAGATGAGAAAAACAATTTTCACCAGAGAAGTGGTGAATCTGTGGAACTCTCTGCCACAGAAGGCAAGTTGAGGCCAATTCAATTGGCTATATTTAAGAGGAGTGAGATTGGCCTTGTGGCTAATGGGATCCAAGCAGGGGTATGGATAAAGAGAAAGGCAAGGTACAGGATAACTGAGTTGGATGCTCAGCCATGAGCATATTGAATGGCGGTGCTGGCTCGAAGGGCCGAATGGCCTGCTCCTGCACCTATTGTCTATGCTTCTACACACTGGGGACAATTAACAATTTTTACCGAAGCCAATTAACCTACAAACCTGCACGGCTTGGTGTGGGAGGAAGCCGAGCAAGCCAATCAGCCACGGGGAGAAACTTGGTAAAACTCCGTTCAGACAGCCCCCATAGCCGGGATGGACTCCGGGTCCCTGGCACCGTGAGGCAGTAACTATACCCCTGCGCCACCGTGACTCTGTTGCTCCCACTTTTGAAGGACAGAGCTCAAAACCTTTCTGTGAAAATGATCACATCACATTTCTTCCCTGAAATCGGTGAACCTTCGTTTAAAAAAAAAAAAAAATGCTTCTCAGTTCTCAAAGGTAGACGCAAAGTGGTGGAGTAACTCAGCGGGTCAGGCAGCTCCTCTGGAGAATGTGGATAGGTGACAATGCGGCTCGCTTCAAGACCCTTCTTCAGAAGAAGTCCGAATTTTTAGTTTAGGAGCAGGGAGGTTCTACTGCAGTTGTACAGGGTCTTGGTGAGGCCACACCTGTAGCATTGCGTACAGTTTTGTCTCCTAATCTGAGGAAAGACATTCCTTGCCATAGAGGGATTGCAGAGAAGTTCACCAGACTGATTCCTTGGATGGCAGGAACTTTCACATTAGTAAGAACTTGATAGAGACTCGCTTGTACTCGCTAAAATTTAGAAAGATTGATGGGGGGTCTTATAGAAACGACAAAATTTCTTAAGGGGTTGACGGCTATATGCGGAAATTTGTTTCTCGATGATGGTAGTCCAGAACCAGTGCCACAGTCTTAGAAATAAAGGGGAGGTCATTAAGGACTATGTGAGGAAAACCTTTTATTACCCAAGAGTTGGAATTTGATTGAAATCCCTGCCACAGAGGGCAGTGGAAGGCCAAATCACTGGATGGATTTAATAGAGTTGGATAGAGCTCTAGGGCTGGTGGAGCAAGGGATATGGGAGAAGGCAGGCACGGTTATGATAGCGACGATCATCCATGATCACAAAGAAGTCGGTGCTGGCTCGAGTGCCGAAATGGCCTCCCACCTGCAACCAATTTTCCTATGATTCCATGTTTTCTATGAAAAAGGCACCAGCCCAAAATTCGCCTGTCCACGTTCTCCAGCGGAGGCTGCCTGACCCCGCTGAGTTATGGCGGCACGTCAAGAAGTAGAACATTCGGATCGGCCTTATCAATCCTATTCCGCCATTCAAAACATGGCTGTTTCAATCTCGCCTCCCCAGATCCCGACCCCATACTCCTGCCTTCCTCCCCTAACTCCAGATATCCCGTACTCAGGAATCAGGAATCTATCTATCTCTGCTTAAACATATCCTCCCACATACCAAAGGGCCACAATGGCATTAAATTGGCCCTGTACTGACCCTAGTTGCGCAGGCTGGTCTAGTGAACTGGTCACCACGGCTGATGGGCCGAAGGGCCTGTTTCTGTTTCCGTATCTCCAAAGCCTACAGTCCACACCCGCATTTGTTTCTATCTTGGTATAACCAGCATCCGGCATTTTCCCTTTTTAATAACCGAGTTCGCGATTCTCCCACAAGTGGAAAAGCACCTTCTTTCACACACCCCATTCCATCGGATTTTCCCGACCGAACAGCAGCTCTCCCTGTAGGAAAATCAGTGCCCATGTCAACACACACACACATCGCATGACACAAAAAGCAGAGGGGAGGAGTGTTACTTATACTTTTCTCTATGTGTGATAGGACTTGGGGAAGATGACTACTCGAGACTGGAATAAAGGTTTTGCGGCAACAAATCCCAGCAGGATTAGCGGCAAAGTTGTACAGCCGGCAGAGAGGTCCTCCAGCCCAGTGAAGCCATGCTGGCCATTGACTGTCCATTTATAACAATCCCTTTTATTCTCCAAGCCTTCGCACTCACCCCCACCGAAACGTCCCCTCTACCCGCACACTAGGCGCAGCGATAAGAGTTGCTGCCTGACTGCGCCAGAGCCCGGGATCGATCCTGACCCCGGCTGCTGTCTGTACGGAGTTTGCATGTTATCCCTGTGACTGCCCTTAAAGATAGCGGAGTCAGGGGATACGGGGAGAAGGCAGGAACGGGGTACTGATCAGCCATGATCATATTAAATGGCGGTGCTGGCTCGAATGGCCGAATGGCTCCTCCCGCTACCTATTGTCAATTGTACTATTGCATGGTTTCCTCTGGTGCTCACCGGATCTCTCCCACAACGCCAAAGACATGTGGGTTCCTTAGGTATAGTTGGCTTCTGTGAATTTGTCCCTAGTGTGTCGACGGAATAGTGAACACCACCGGTCGGCGCGGAGCTTGCTGGGCCGAACATCCTGTTTCCACGCTGTAGCAGCCAAAATAAACTAAAGCAAACTAAAAAATGTGCCGAGTGCCGATAACCTAACAAACCTCCGCACGTCTTTGGGAACGTGCAGGAAACCGTAGGAGCGAGGAAGGTCACAGTGAGACGCACAAACGCACACAAGTGAAATCATGACTTTTAGTCAATTTTGGTGGCGCAGCGCGGAAACAGCCCTCAGCCCCCACACCGACCATCGGCGATCCCGCCCGCTCACACAACCAGCTATCCCACTCCTCCCATCCACTTCCTGCCCTGGGGGGGGGGATTTTGCAAGGGCCATTAAGGCCCACAAACCCGCACGTCCTTTGGGATGTGGGATGTAAACCGAGCACCCGAGGAAACCCGCGCGGTTCACACGGGATAACCTGTAAACACCACACCATACACACACACACCAAGGCCCATGATCAAGATCGAACCGGGGTCTCTTGTTGAGGAGGCAGCAGCTCTACCCCTCCCCCCCGAGCCGCCCCCTCGTGCGTGTGATGAATAGTTTGTGGTGGGGGTGAGTGGGAATGTGAGGAGAATTAAGGAGTTGTGAAAAGTACGCACGCTACCCACACACACACACGCACGCACACACACGCCCCGACACAACACACGCACGCACTACACAAGGGCGCACACACAACGCACGGACACACACGCACGCACACAAACATCACGGACAGTACACACACCAACGAGCACACACACGGCGCACACACACGCAGACACACACGAACCGCACGCACGACACACGCACGCACACAACACGCACGGACACACACAACGCACTGACCACACAACGCACCACACACATCTCACGCACACACTCACGCACCACACACACGCTGCACACAACACACGCACGCGACACACCACGCGCAACGCACACTACACGCACGTGGACACACAACACCACGGACACACAACGCCGCACACACTGCGCACCAACACACACAGCACGGACGCGCGCATAACGAACAATACGCGCACCAACAAACACACTCACACACGCACACACACCCACACACACCAGCAACGCAACGCACGCACGCACACACACACACACACGCACACACACACCACTCCGCATTTACGCACACACACACGCACACGCACACACACGTACACATGCACGGACACACGCACGTACACCAGCGACAGCACGGACACAACGCACGGACAACACGCACACACACACATCCACACACACGCACACACGCACGGACACACGCACACATGCACGGACACACGCACTCACACACACACACGCACACGCACACACACATGGACGCACACACCCACGGCACGCACACCCACTCAACGGACGCACACACGCACGGACGCACACACACGCCACACGCACTCACTCAGGCACACACCGTAACGCACTGCACACACCCTACGCACGGACGCACGCACTCCCACCACACATACCCACGTCCGCACACACACGCACGCACACACACTCAACCACCCACGCCCGCAACGCACACTACGCATGCACTCCCGGGACCTCCGCCCCGTGGAACGGTCAGCCACTGGCGCCACTGCGCACTGTACAGTGGTCAGGGGCAGCTCGCTCAGGTGCCCACTGGCTGGCTGGATGGGGGGACTGGCCAGAAGGTCATGGGAGTGAGAGACGAGAGAGAGCGAGAATGAGAGAGAAAAAAGAGACAGAGAGAGACAGAGATGTAAAAGAGAAAGAAGTTGGGAGTGAGAGAGAGGAGTAAGTAGAGAAGAGAGACGATAAAGAGAGACAGAGAGAGAGACTGAGACAGAGAGACAGAGACAGAGAGACAGAGACAGAGACAGAGAGACAGAGACAGAGAGACAGAGACGAGAGACAGAGACAGCGAGAGAGAGAGCCAGAGAGAGAGAGACAGAGAGAGTGAGACAGAGAGACACAGAGAGAGACTCAGAGAGAGACACAGAGAGAGACACAGAGAGAGAACACAGAAGATGACACAGAGAGAGACCCAGAGCGAGACACAGATAGACCGACAGACAGAGATCAGACACAGAGAGAGCACGAGAGAGACAAAGAGAGAGACAAGAGACCAACAGACAAAGATAGAGTGTGTTGAGCGAGAGTGTGAATGAGTGAGAGAGAGTGAGAAAGTGACAGAGGGAGAACGAGTGTAAAAGAGAAATAAGGGAGGATGAGAGAGAGAGAACGTGACAGTGTGAGAGAGAGCAAGCATGAGAGAGAAATGAGAGAGAGGGAGGGAGTGACAGAGAGTGAGAGACAAAGGTGAGAGAGAGAGAGAGAGAGAGCGAGAGAGAGAGCAAGTCAGGGAGACAGAGAGCGATTGAGCAATGCAGAGACGGAGGGCAAGCAAGGCAGAGCGAGAGAGGAGGGAGGGGAAGCGAGCAGCTCCGCACAGACAGAGCGGGTGGACACGGGCAGGAGAGAGTAAGATGGACAGGGGAGATGGTCAGAGAGAGAAGGGGGGTAGGAGGAGGGAGTACCGAGGGAGAGAGAGAGGGAGGGAGTAGGAATGGAGGTAGAGAGGGAGGGAGGGAGGAGAGGAGAGAGAGAGAAGAGAGAAGAGAGTAGAGATATAGTGAGGGAGAGGGGAAGGGAGATGAGAGGAGGCCTGGGGAAAGGGAGAATGTGGAGCCGCACAGGGAGAGAGAGTGGCCTTGTACATAACATTGGTAGAGAGACAGAGAAAGAGGGTAGAGAAGGGGAGGAAGAGGGAGAAGGGAGAGGGAGGGGGTAGAGGGAGAGGGAAGTGGAAGAGGGATAGGGAAGGGGGAGAAAGGGGAGGAAGAGGGAAGGGAGGGGGAGAGGGAGAGGGATATGGGAATAGTAGAGAGGGAGAGGTGTAGGGAAAAGGAGAGGGGATGGGGAGAGGGAGAGAGGGAGGGAGAGGGAGTGGGGAGAGGGAGAGAGGGAGGGAGAGGGAGGGGAGAGGGAGAGAGAGGGAGGGAGGGGTAGAAGAAGAGGGAGAGGGTGGGGGAGAGGAGGGGGGGGGTATGGTAGTAGGGGAGGAGGGAGAGATGGGAAGGGGAGGAGGGGAAAGGGGGGGAGGTGGAGAGTGAGGGGGGCGAAGGGGGAGGGAGAAGGGAGAGGGGGAAGGAGGGGAGAGAGGATTGGTATGGAGGGAGGGGGGAGTAAGAGAGAGGGGCAGATGTGATGGATGGGGGAGAACAGGAGAGGGGGACAGAGATAGAGAGAAGAGGGTCGGGATAGGACCTGAGGGAGAGGGGATTGGGTGTGGGGAAAAAGAGGAGAGAGGGCGAGAATGTGTAGTAATACACCCCCAGAGACAAGCAAAACCAGGCTCCCTGCCCCAGGCAAAGACCCCGACCCACCAGGAGAAACGGTAGGAAAAGCCCACAGCATCCCCGGAGGGGGGGGGAGAAAACCGACACTCGGAGAACGCGGAGAGCAGTGGTCAGCAACTCTGCCGGGAGAAATCCTCTCTCCTCTGTGGCCGCCCTTTTTCTCTCTTCCCCCCCCCCCCTCCCCCAACCCCCACCTCCCGACCCTCCCTCTCCCCCTTCCCCACCCTCCCGGGGGAGAGCTCCGGAGTTTGCGGAGGAGAGCGCCTACCTGCGGAGGTGGGAGTGGTGGGCGAGTTTGCTTGGCTGTTCTGGGAGGCAGCTGTGGCATTGACGGCCGTCTTAACAGCGTAAATGTTAGCCTCTTCCTGGAACTTACCAATGTTCCTTCTTATACCGAATGCGCTTGTTGCCAAAACCAGTTGAGACCTGGCGGGAGGGTGGGGGGGGGGAGAGAGGGGGAAGGAGAGGGTAGGGTGGGGGGAGAGAGAGGGTAGTGGGGGGGAGAAGAGTGGATGAGGGGGGAGAGAGAGGGGAGTGTTGGGGGGGGCGGAGGGAGGTGGGGGGGGGGAGAGAGAGGGGATGTGGGGGGAGAGGAAGAGAGGGTAGGTGTGGGTAGATAGAGGGGGAGTTGGGGGGGTGGGGAGAGGGAGTGGATTGTGTGGGGGTGAGAATAGAGGTTCTGTGGGGGGAGAGAGAAGAGGGAATTAGGGGGGGAGAGATGGGAGAGGGGGTTAGATGGGGGAGGTGGGGGGGAGAGAAGGATATTGTAGTGTGGGGGGGAGATAGGAGGGAGTAGGGGGGGGAGAGGCCAGTCAGGAGGCGTAAGGGAGAGGAGGGGGAGAGGATAGAGGGAGGTGGGTGATTGGAAAGGTGAGGGATTGGGAGAGGGGAGGGGATGAGGGGGAAGGGGTGATAGGGGAAGGGTGGGGAGGGGGGAAAGGGGTGGGGGGGGATGAGGATAAAAATTGGGGGTGTGGAAGTGTTGAAGGGAAGGGGGGAGATGGGAGGAGAGGGGATAGAGTGTATCGGTGGAGGGTGAGATCGGGTCCTCTTCTTTTAGCAGGGCTGAGCAGTGTCATGTGGTTAATCAAGGTTCGGTTAGTCAGAGGGTGCGGAGGTTATTATAGTGGTATGATGGCTAGGGAATGTGTATGAGGATAAAAGAGGGGGAGGATAGTCGTCAAATGGGATTCAGTTGGTGGGGATTATTTCTTTTCCACTTTTATTTCTTGGTCTATCTAGCTTGTGTCTACCTTTCAGCTTCCTATTCGCCGCTTTTTTTCTTTCTGCTTCCTCTCTTCCTTTCTCAGTTGCCGTTTTATTGCCCCACACCTCGACGGAACTCTCTCCACCCACCCTCCCATCCGCTGTGGTCTCTTCTCCTTCTAACATATTATTTTTTACTTTGTTTTTTTTTTTATCTATTTTTTATAAATACTTTTTCCTCTCTCCCTGTGCGTTTTTTCTTTTTTGACAACCGGTTTATTTTGTTCTCTTTTCCCCTTCTCCATCTTTTACTATTCACGTCACCTCCTTGATCGCCGTCCAAATGAGAGGGACTAATGGAAAAAGATATATAAAACTTGCCTCACTCCTCCCTTTCCCTCCGCTCTCCCGCCCCAGCGCATTCCACCCCAGCACAAACACCCCATCCTCCCAATACCGACCCCAGTGCCCACACCTCCAATGCCCCTTCCCCATATCTCCTCTCCCCTCCCGTTACCCCACAACAGTCTTGACTATACCTTGGAGCACTGGAGGAAGAGGGGTGAATCATAGGAGTGAGTACAAAAAACATGAGAGGAATAGATCGGGTTATGACGATGCAGATCCATCTTGCCCAGAGTCAGGGGAATCGAGGACCAGAGGACACAGGTTTTTCAGTGAAGTGTAAAAGATTTAATAGGAATCCAGAGGGTGGACATTTTCACACGAAAGGGTGGTGGGTGTATTGCCAGAGGGAGGAATGTTGATGCTGGGCTTGGGGTGGTAGGGCTGGGACTAATCCCAACATTTAAGAAGCAGCAGGACAGCACAATGTATAGGAACAGGTTTTTGAGCAAATATGGCCCAAGCAAGGGCAGGTGGGGGACTAGTGCAGCGGGAACATGTTTAAGAAAGAAACTGCAGATTGCCTGATAAATCAACGTAGACACAACATTCTGTAGTAACTCATCGGTTGAGGCAGCATTTATGGCGGTAAGGAAAAGGGGGGAAGTTATGGGGGGGGTCTAGACACTCCTTAGACTGATGTCGGTGGGGGGGGGGGGGGGGCCTTGATCAGCGTGATCTACCATAATGCGGTGCAAGTCTCGATGTCTTGAATGGCCCCTCCTGCATGCACCTATTTTCTATGTTTCAATCTATGGGTGGGACAAAGGAAAGAAGTAGGCGGAGACAGTAAGACACGTTGGAGAACTGGGGAAGGGGGAGGGAATGAGAGGGAAAGCAAGGCTACCTGAAGTTGGAGAAGTCAATGTTCATACCACTGGGGTCCAACTACCCAACGAAATATGAGATGCTTTCCTACCAATTTTGTGCGCTGGGTCCCTCACTTGACAATGGGAGCCTCCCAGGGACAGGAAGGTCAGATTGGGGAATGGGAGGGGGAGTCTAAGTGCTGGGCCAACCGGATATCAGGTGGGTTAGGGCGTACTGAGGCTGAGGTAGTAGCGGCAAAACGATCGCCGATCCTGCGCATGGTCTCCGCGCGGTGTAGAGAAGTTGACACCTGGACCAACCGCGGATGCAGCAGATGATGTTTGAGGAGGTTCAGGTAACCTCTTGCTCACCTGGAAAGTACTGTTTGGGCCCATGGATGGAGTCGAGGGGGAGCAAATGGACAAGGTGTATGCATCTCCCTGCGGTTACAAAAACATAGAAATTAGTGCAGGAGCAGGCCATTCGGCCCTTCGAGCCTGCACACCGCCATTCAATATGATCATGTGCTAGTCCTCCAACTCAGTATCCCGTACCGCCATCTCCCATCCCCCCAGCTCCCCAACATCCACAACGGGCCACATCCAACTCCCACATAAAAATGGCTCAACGAACTGGCCTCAACTACCTTTCTGTGGTAGAGAAATCCACAGATTTACCATTCCTCTTGAGTTAACAACGATTTTCCATCTCATCTCGTCCTAAAATGAATTCCCCCATACCCTTAAACTGTGACCCAGCTTGTTTCTGGACTTCCCCAAACACATCGTGAACAATCTCCTGCCACTAGGTCCAGACCCAACCCCATAAGATTTTGTAATTCCTTTTTAAATTTTACAATTTAGTAAGTTGCAGGGAAAGTACCCGGGTAGTGGGTGGACGGGACCAGTTGACCGTGATTACCTGATCCTAATGCTGTGCTGTTCTCTTCTGTGAATGGGACATAACGAGGATAGGAGTCCTGTCCTTCTTCATACTGATAATGATTATAGCCCTCATTGTAAAACTCAAGGTTAGGCTGAGTAGCAACTGTGGCAATACTGGTCTCCACGCGGGGGATAGTACAGGGTTTAGAGGAGATTCAACCGGGATGAAGAAGGGTGACTGGCGGGGTAATGACCTCATATTCGCTTGACAATTAAAGGATGAGCGGGGATCAGATAGAAACATGTAACATTTCTTAAGATTTTTTGAACATGCTGGAATGCAGGAAAAATGTTCCCGATGTTGGGGATCCAGGGTCACAGTTTAGGAATAAGGGGTTCGTCCATTTAGGACCGAGATTGAGGGAAAACCTTTCACACCAAAAGTTGTGAATCCAGTGGACTTCTCTCCACCAGAAGGCAGTTTTAGAGTGCCAATTCACTGCAGGCCTTCAAGTGATTTTACACATAACTCCGGGATCAAGGAAACATATGGAGAAAAAGCAGGAACGGGGTAACTGTTGGGGATGATCAGCCATGATCATATTGAATGCTAGTTCTGGCTCAGGGCTGAATGCCTAACTCCTGCACCTATTGTTCAATGTTCTATTTATCTGAGGGGGGGGGGGGGGGGGAAATGTTTCTGCCAAACGCAGGTAGTTGAGATCATATATAGATGTGGGCATCTTTGTCAGCAAGATTGGAAAGTAGGTCCGAATGGCCTGTTTCTGTGAACTTTACTTTTTGACTCTAGTGCAAGTCATACAGCCGCAACAGCAGTCCACTGTTTCAATTTTCTATTCTTAAGGGAAGGAACTGCAGATGCTGGTCTCAACTTCAGACAAACTGAAGAAGAGGTCTCGACTCCGAAACATCACCATATCCATCTCTCCAGAGATGCCTTCCTGTCCGATGAGTTACTCCAGCTTTCTGGGGGGGGGGGGGTGGGGTGTTTGTGACTACCTTTGGTTAACTTTAGTTTGGGGGGGGGGTAGAGAAAAGAAAAATATAGCGTGGAAACGGCCCGCGCCGACGTTAGCGATCCCCGCACACTAACACTGAACCTAACCACGCACTAAGTGACAATTTTTACATGTATACGCAAGCCAATTAACCCGTCAAAGCCCGTACGTTTTTTAAAAAAAGTGTGGGGTGGGGGAGGAAACCGAATATCCTCGTAGAGGGTGGAAAAACCCACAAGGCATGACAACCCCCGTGGGAGTACGTGCAACACCGTACAGGCAGCACTTCCGTGGTTAGGATCGACGCCGGGCCTCTGCGCTGCGAGGCGGCATCCTCTTCTGCTGCGTCACCTCTATTTCTATGAATAACGTGGGGCATTTGCTTAACCCCCACCCAGCCTTCAAAAACACGACCCTCAACAACAACAAAACTAAAAACTAAAATAACAAAAATCAAACAATCAAAAAAAAAAAACAAATCAAAACAAAAAAAAAAAAAAAAAAAAAAAAAAAAAAACAACAAAAACCTTCCCCAAACGTTTTTTTTGGTTTGCCAAAACCCTCGAGACCGTAAGAAAAAACTTCAGAGTGATGGACGCAGCAACTGACCATCGGACACACCACCAACCTCCCCTTCCATCGACATTTTGTAAATGGGGGCCAAAATCTTGCCGACGCCGTGCAGGATGCGATCACCGCAAAATAATTTCACACTGTGCAGTGTACACGTGACAATTGAAAGCCTCATTCACCCGCACGCTACACGTCACTCAGGGGCCTGCTTTGGGCAAGGCCAGCAGCATCACCTGCGAGGACATCCCACCCCCGTCCAACGTCCCCATCTATTCACCCCCTCTCCCCATCTGGCAGAGTAGGTAGAGAGTGGAAGTGTTAAACCGCACAACCTCCAGATTCAGGGACAGTTTCTTCCCCTATTCCTTTCCCAAGCTGTTATTTCGCAGGCAACTATCATCAGCCATTCCCTGACCAAACCCATCACCTCACAATGGAGACTTCTTTGGACTATCTTTAAAAAAACAGACGCTTTTATTTCCCCTGGACATTATCTAACACTAAACATTATTCCCTTCATCCTTGATCCGTACACTGTGGGCGGTTTGTTGCTGTAAAACTCATGTATAGGTCTTTCCGCTAACCTGGTTAGAAACCGTCAAAAAACGTTTTCATCAATGTACCTCAATAACAGTGACATAAACTAAACAAGGTTAAGTCTAAGGCTAATTCTGAACTGCTAACATTATCGGCTAGACCTAATACCGGGCTAGTCCTAGAACTAGTCCTATACTGGACCAAGACTAGACCAGACCAAAATCAAACCAAACGAAGACCATCTAAGACTTTGACTAGTTTAGCCTATACATGCTAGACGACTATAGAACAAACATAAACCAACCCAAATAAACTAAAAACAAGCCAAACCCACACAAAGGCAAACCATACCAAGCCAAAAAAACACCAC
>CM069160.1:25230380-25334816 GCA_035221665.1 Okamejei kenojei | reverse complement strand
GAATAGTATGGAGGGAAATTTTAATGGTTGGAGGAGATTGGTGATATTATTAGGTTGGATATTTATGGGGAATGGCAAAGTTATAAGATATGATTGTTGTGAAAATTTATTTAGATGGAGTGAACGATACCTGCCGAAAAGGTGTGCGAATGTTGTCAGGTGAGAGACCGCTCGTCCAGAGAAATCTGCCAGATCGAACTCTTGGCATCAAGAACCGAGAACACGGTGGCAGGGCCGACCTGTGCAGCACTTCCTCCACCGTCCGCATGTGATAGTACGGGCCCTGAGTGGCCAAGTTCAAGGCTGGGGTTAGGCAGATCCGATTTTCGCTTTGTCCTGCTTTGCAGCAACAACCTATCGAAAGCCCATTGGGTGAGGCCGTGACGGGCGCCAGATGCCTGCCACCATCCCTCTCGAAGAGCATACTCACCTTGCGCCTCATGGCAAAGGACAACCCTTTGCGGGGACGACAACTGGCGAACGTCTGGATCGATTGGCAATCTTGTATCTGCACGGCAACACCCCAGCTTCGATCAAACCGTTCCGGGAACTCGGCCCTCGATCCATGGACGCCCTCAACCAGGAGACTCGCGAGTGAAACGCACCAACCCGAGGTCCTGGCAGGCCTCCACGCCTAGCAAGGTAACACATTTACTGTCCCAGCAGGAGAAAGAGAGGGGCCGAGTGGCCAGACCGCACCGTGCAGTGGAGAGTGACCTTCCCCACAGGAATCAAGTACGCCGCCACCCAAGGCACGCAGAAACACACTGTCATGGAAAACAAGCTCATTTCTTTTCTTAACATGATAAACAGACGTTGACATTAACGTATGGCAGCTGCACCATGTCACATTAGCAGAGAAGGCGTGCCATTCACCGTGAGACGGACGGTCGGGTCCGTTATCATCCAGCTGCACCCTCGCAAGAAAAACACCCTCCAGCTCCTCTGCAAGATTCAGGTCAGACGGGAAATCATCGAGCTGCAATCACGAACCAGACACGAATCATCACAAGTCAGATAACGAGACGCTTCTGCTGTGGCTGGCACTGTTCCCACTGAACGCATGCCACTAAAAATTCGAGCTTGTTAGCAAAAGTTACAGGTTTTCCCAACGCAGTGCACACATATAACGGTGAGAGACAAAGTTTACAATTAGACACCGTTGAGGCGGTCTGGAGCCCAGCAGCGGTGTTGCCCTCTGTCGGCCGAGGAGCACTGTACAGGACCCGAGCGAGACGGCTGTGTTGAACCAACTGGGTCAGGTTTTAGCGAGGAGACAGCCTCGCTAAGCCGAGAGGCAGATGCAGCGCCTCATGTAGTGTCAGATCAGGAGGCTTACGCAATAGCTCGGAGCGCAGCTTTTTCGTCCCGCAAACAAAGACCAGAAATGTCACGGTCAAGGCATCGGGGGTCAGGTCCTTAGTTACATCGCGAGCCAACTGCGCAACCGGCATAAATTGTCAAATAGCCTCCCCGGGGTTCTGTCGTCTGGAGAACAACTTAAAACGCTCTTACAAACAAAACCCAATCCTTAAAATGTGATAGTGGGAACAGGTTCGCACCTCGTCGTAAATATAGCAAATAAGCATCGGGGTCAGCAGCACTCTCACCAATGTCCATAAGACCCGAACGACTCCGAACGCTCGAGCGCCTACCGAGCCAGCCAAGTTAGCATCAGGGAGCCCTTGACAGCGGGGCCACAGCAGGTGGTGCAATGGCAACGAAATGCACAAAGTCCCGTCGGAACACACTCCAGCGATGAGTGATGTCCGCATCAAAGACCAGGACGATCAGGCTTACGGCAGCAGAGGCCCATCGTGGAAGCAGGGGGGGGGTACCTGGGACTAATGAAATAAAACGCGACAACACCGGAGACATAGGAACTACCACTTCTGATACCAATGCAGATCGACTACGATGTCGTATTAAGTCTTAAGTAATTTTATTAAACACACAGCATACATACGCCCTGGCTGTACGTGTCCTCACGATCAAGCCTAGAGAGAGAGCTAGGGGCGTTCGGGTTACAATTATAACTTGACTGCTGTGGAGTGGTTAGCATGGACCCATGCTGGCAATTAAAGGTGTACACACAATCATCTAACAACCAACCAAGAACATTCAGAGCTCATTGTGAACCACATATGAAGTTCACTGAGGAGATTGACAAAAAAAATAAAAAAAAGTTATGTTTATTTTTTCCTACGCCCCATCCGCAAGTGAGGCATGGTCCAGAAAGTTAAGGAAAGTAGGATCCTAGCGAGCTTGTTAAATGGATCCAAAATTGCTAGGTGGTTTGAGTAGAAATGTTAACAGTGGAAGGATAATTGATCTGCCTGGAGGTCTGGTGTCCGGATGAGTGCCGCAGAGATCGCTTGCTGCAATAAACCTTTGCTGTTTATTTTCTAGTTTTCATGGCCTTTCTGGATGAGAATGTTGGGGTTTACTAGAAGTTTGTGGAGTAACCGTAAATATTATGCCGTAGCAGGAAGAGATCAAAGTCTGGCAGCAGGATCGTGAGGCTAGCTCTTGGAACCCTAATTTACATATCAGGATATGAAAACTGGAGGAAGCGCGGGTTTTTAACAAGAGAGGATGGAGTTTTAAAGTGGATCGATGGTGCATTTCTCACCACACAGATAGGGTTTGATATATGGAATATTTTGCCAGAGGAGGTTGGTAGGAATCAGATGTACATCACGAACATCTAAGAGGCATTGCTATTAAACAACAAGGTGTAGATTAATATGGTTTTTAATGTGGCAAAATGATTTTGTTGGCTGGGGAAAAGAAAGTGGACATGGACGTGATGGCCGAAGGGCCTGACTCTGTAATGTACAACAATGGCTCTCTGGTTCCAAGACACTGACTGACTGATTATCACAGACAACGGTGCAGTGAATTCCAAAGTTTGCCCATGTCTGCGTGCAGTAAGTCTCCTGTCTCTGGCCTAAATGGTCCAGCCCACATACTGAGAAGATTTCTGCTGGCTCCAGACCCCCCTCAGACAGGGGAAAACATCCTCCTGTATCCAAGCCCACTGAGCCCTGTAATACTACGTTTTCACTGAGATCTCCTCGAATACACCTGAACTTACAAGTACAGGCCTAGTCTACGCAATTTCACCAGTGTGGTAAACCCATTCTCCACCTGGAACAAGGATCTGTTCAAGTGCAAACAGTCATTGCTTTGTCTCTGTGATCTTCCCCCAGATCCCATTACTCCTTCACATATAAGTGTTGCATTAAAGATGTCTAAAAAAGAACAATTGGAAAGTATTAGATTTACCTCGTTTGATTAGATATCAGATGTTTCTCTCAATTGCCATGTTGTAGAAAAAAATGTCAATATTTTTATCAATGGGCAACACGCCATCTACCACCAACAGTGGTTTGGTTTCATCACTAATGCTGCAAATATTTAACAGCTGGTTAGAAACTGAGCATTAGCTGTTTTTGAGCTGTACTATAAAAACCCACATTGTTTCAGTCAAAGGCATGTTCTACCTGTTCTTGGCGACCACATCAATCCTGAACATAAATAAAACACAAATCTCAATAGACTGAGGTGGATCGTCATGATCCCGACAGCGGGTATTTCACCAAATTGCTATTTTAAAAAAACCTCTGCTAATTCACATTTCCCAACTCGTCGCTGTCACACAGACAGAAAATTGATATTGTCATAGAGTTATCGAACACGGGGGAAAGCATTAGGAATGTTGACAAAATTAACTGTGAATATGCAACTTATGTGTATGACCGGGCAGGTCATGGGATTTTATCTGGAGAAGGGAGGAGACAAAATGGAGATATAAGGGAAAGAGAGTATAAGAAAAGTTAAGACACCTGAATTAACGGGGCAGAACGCCCAGGAAGGGATAGTGGGAAGAGTAAGGCCAAGTGAAATGGGAATCAATGTGAAAGGTGAGGGGAGTACTGGATTAAATCTATATAAACTAAACGTCTCATCTTGACCACTTCCTGTCTGCGCTGCATATGGATTTTAGAAAAAACACTGCCATATATCGCTATGAGTTTTGGCCATAAAGTCCTCCTCCGCAGAGGCAGCCCTGAGGATTTTTCTGATCGGTGAAAAAAAAAAATTATGTGTGTTTAAAAATGTTAGAGGAAATGAATTTGGTGACCTGCACTCTGCTAGAAATGCTATGAAATTGAATTTGGAGGCCTGCACTCGGATTGAAATACTATGAAATTGAATTTGGTGGCCTGCACTCTGCTTGGAATGCAATTTCAAGGAATAGCCATGAATGAACTGCCAGCCCACCAGCCCTGAGTGACTGATCTGCCAGCCCACCAGCCCTGAGTGACTGAGCTGCCAGCCCACCAGCCCTGAGTGACTGAGCTGCCAGCCCACCAGGCCTGAGTGACTGAGCTGCCAGCCCAATAATTCATTTGGCCCACAATGTCCATTCTAGCCCTCTGGAAAACAGTTCCTTTGGCCCACAACACCCATACTAGCGCTGAAGAAAGCCCCCCCTTCAAATGAATTTTAGTTGTCAGGTGGCTGCTGGCTGCCCAATTGCTTGCCTCGCCTTTTTAAAAAAAGTTTTGTGTTCACAAAATGGATTTTGGTTGGCAGGTGTCTGCGGCCCAATTCTTTGCCTCGCCGTTTTGAAGAGTTTGTGTTCACAAAATGGATTTTGTTGTCAGGTGACTGCGGCCCAATTCTTTGCCTCGCCTTTTTTGAAGAGTTTGTGTTCACAAAATGAAGTTTAGTTGTCAGGTGGCTGCTGGCTGCCCAATTGCTTGCCTCGTCTTTTTAAAAAAAGTTTGTGTTCACAAATGAATTTTGGTTGCCAGGTGGCTGCTTGCTGCCCAATTGTTTGCCTCGCATTTTTTTCAAATGTTGTGTGTTCACAAAATGAATTTTGCTTGTCAGGTGGCTGCTTGCTGCCCAATTGTTGTTGCCTCGCCTTTTTTTAAATTTGTGTTCACAAAATGAATTTTGGTTGTCAGCTGGCTGCGGCCCAATTGTTTGTCTTGCCTTTTTCAAGAGTTGGTGTTCACAAAATGAATTTTGGTTGTCAGGTGGCTGCTTCCTGCCCAATTGTTTGCCTTGCCTTTTTTTAAAAATAGGTTTTTGTTCACGAAATGGATTTTGGTTGTCAGGTGGCTGCTTGCTGCCCAATTGTTTGCCTCGCCACATTTTCAAAATGGTTGTGTTCACAAAATGAATTTTGGTTGTCAGGTGGCTGCTTGCTGCCTCATTGTTTGCCTCGCCTTCTGTACAAAACGTTTGTGCTCACAAAATGAAGTTTGGTTGTCAGGTGGCTGCTTGCTGCCCAATTGTTTGCCTCGCCTTTTTAAAAAAACGTTTGTGTTCACAAAATGGATTTTGGTTGGCATGGTGTCTGCGGCCCCAACTTCTTCCTGCCTCGCCGTTTTGAAGGGAGTTTGTGGTTTCACAAAATGGATTTTTTGTTGTCAGCGTGGACTGCAGGTCCCAATTATTTGCCTCGCCTTTTTTGAAAGAGTTTGGGTTCACAAAATGAATTTTAGTTGTCACGACGTGGCTGCATGCTGCCCATTTGCTTTTGCATCGTCTTTCTTAAAAAAAGTTTGTGTTCACAAGATGAAATTTTGGTTGCCAGGTGGTGCTTGCTGCCAATTGTTTACCTCGCATTATTTTTCAAATTAATGTTTGTGTCCACAAATGAATTTTGTTGTTCAGGTGGCTGCTTGGCTGCACAAATTGTTTGCCGGCCTTTTTTTTAAAGTTTGTGTTCAGAAAATGGATTTTGGTTGTCAGGTGGCTGCTTCCTGCCCAATTGTTTCCCTCAACTTTTATAAAAAAAGTTTGTGTTCACAAAATGGATTTTGGTTGTCAGGTGACTGCGGCCCAATTCTTTGCCTCGCCTTTTTCAAGAGTTTGTGTTCACAAAATGAATTTTGGTTGTCAGGTGGCTGCTTCCTGCCCAATTGTTTGCCTCGCCTTTTTAAAAAAAGTGTTTGTGTTCACAAATTGAATTTTGGTTGTCAGATGTCTGCTTGCTGCCAAATTGTTTGCCTCGCATTTTTTGTAAAAAAGTTTGTGTTCACAAAATGAATTTTGGTTGTCAGGTGACTGCTTGCTGCCTTATTGTTTGTCTCGCCTTTTTTTCAAAATGTTTGTGTTTACAAAATGAATTTTGGTTGTCAGGTGGCTGCTTGCTGCCCAATTGTTTGCCTCGCATATTTTTTAAAGTTTGTTTTCACAAAATGAATTTTGGTTGTCAGGCAGCCGCTTGCTGCCCAATTGTTTGCCTCTCCTTTTAAAATAAAAAGTTTGTGTTCACAAAATGAATTTTGCTTGTCAGGAGGCTGCTTGCAGTCCAATTGTTTGCCTCGCCTTTTTTCAAAATGTTAGTGTTCACAAAATGAATTTTGGTTGTCAGGTGGCTGCTTGCTGCCCAATTGTTTGCCTCGCGTTTAAAAAAAAAAAGTTTGTGTTCATGAAATGGATTTTGGTTGTCAGGTGGCTGCTTCCTGCCCAATTGTTTCCCTCACCTTTTTTAAAAAAAAGTTTGTGTTCACAAAATGAATTTTGGTTGTCAGGTGGCTGAGGCCCAATTCTTTGCCTCGCCATTTTGAAGAGTTTGTGTTCACAAAATGGATTTTGTTGTCAGGTGGCTGCTGGCTGCCCAATTGCTTGCCTCACCTTTTTTAAAAATGGTTTGTGTTCACGAAATGGATATTGGTTGGCAGGTGTCTGCGGCCCAATTGTTTGCCTCGCCTTTTTGAAGAGTTTGTGTTCGCAAAATGGATTTTGGTTGTCAGGTGACTGCAGCCCAATTCTTTGCCTCGCGTTTTTCAAGAGTTTGTGTTCACAAAATGAATTTTGGTTGTCAGGTGGCTGCTTCCTGCCCAATTGTTTGCCTCGCCTTTTTAAAAAAAGTTTGTGTTCACAAAATGGATTTTGGTTGTCAGGTGGTTGCTTGCTGCCCAATTGTTTGCCTCGCCTTTTTTTAAAAAGAAGTTTGCGTTCACAAATTGGATTTTGGTTGTCAGGTGGCTGCTTGCTGCCCAATTGTTTGCCTCGCCACATTTTCAAAATGTTTGTGTTCACAAAATGAATTTTGGTTGTCAGGTGGCTGCTAGCTGCCTAATTGTTTGCCTCGCCTTTTTAAAAAAAGCTTGTGTTCACAAAATGAATTTTGGTTGTCAGGTGGCTGCTTGCTGCCCAATTTTTTGCCTCTCCTTTTTTAAATAATATTTGTGTTCACAAAATGGATTTTGGTTGTCAGGTGGCTGAGGCCAAATTGTTTGCCTTGGCTTGGCTTTTAATATCGTTGCAACATTTGGCTTCCAGCCCAAGAATCCATTCGGCCCACAATGTGTATACTAGCCCTCTGGAAAATATTACCTTCAGCCCGCAACACACATACTAGCGCAACACACATACTAGCACAACAGAAATCCCCCCCCCCCCCCCCACCCCCCACTGGCGAGCAATATTGGAATTGGTGGAGAGGTAGAATAATGCGTTGGTGACCAGCCCATGTGATGCTGGGACCCAACGGGTCCCACTTGGACTAGTATATAACTAAAAGTCTCAACTTGACCACTTCCTGTCTGCACTTTATAAACACTACCCTATATCGCTATGAATTCTTACTCAGTCCTCCTCTGCTGTGGCAGCCCCGAGGATTTTTCCGATGGATGAAAAATAAAAAAGTTATGAGTGTTTTAAAAATCTTGAGATCAGCTGATTGTTCCTCTCGCCTGTCAATCACCATGATGAAGGTAACGCCCCTTCCGGGGGGCAGGTGTATAAAGTCCCAGAGGCCGGACGTGAGTCAGTCACCATGGAAGAATGTGAGTGAGCGTTGAGTCCAGAACTGTGAGTCTATGCCGTGAGTGAACTGAACTCTGCTTGAAATGAAATGAATTGGTGCCTGCATTCTGCTTGAAATTGTATGAAATGAATTTGGTGGCCTGCACTCTGCTAGAAATGGTATGAAATGAATTTGGTGGCCTGCACTCTGCTTGAGATGGTATGAAATAAATTTGGTGGCCTGCACACTGCTTGAAATAGTGTGAAATGAATTTGGTGGCCTGCACTCAGCTTGAAATGGTATGAAATTGAATTTGAATTTGGTGGACTGCACTCTGCTTGAAATGGTATGAAATTGAATTTGAATTTGGTCGCCTGCATTCTGCTTGAAATAGTACGAAATTGAATTTGAATTTGGTGGCCTGCAAGCTGCTTGAAATGTTATGAAATGAATTTGGTGGCCTGCACTCTGCTTGAAATGGAATTTCAAGGAATAGCCATGAGTGAACTGCCAGCCCAACAGCCGTGAGTCAATTGCCAGCCCAACTGCCGTGAGTCAGTCAACTGCCAGCCCACCAGCCGTGAGTGAGTGAACTGCCAGCCCACCAGCCGTGAGTGAGTGCACTAGCCGTGAGTGAGTGAACTGCCAGCCCACCTTTGGCCTACCTGAAACCACTCATTTCAGCCCACATGGCCCCTATTAGCCAAGAAACAAGTCCCTTTTGCCTGCAATACCCGTATTAGTTTTGGAGGAGCATTTTGGCCCAAAAGGCCCGTGCCAGCCAAGGAAAAGTCCACAAAAGGTGCCTTTCACTGAGATTTCACTCAGATTTTTTTTGTCACTTCAGCCCATCAGGCATGTACTAGCCCAGGAGCAATCCATTCGGCCCATCATTAAGTATTCCCTCTGTAAGTATTAAACCTCACCCCAAAATTTTTCTCTCCCCCTTCATTGGCTCCCTGTGAGATTCAGGCCAGGATATACTTTCCTCCTTCATTGCTGTGATCTGTAGAAAAAGTTGAACAATGTTTAAAATTGATTCTCCACCCTCTCCCCCTTCTCTCTCACAGAGTTTCTGACCTGTTTTGGGTAGAATTTCTGGCAGTTTCTGAGCTGCCAGCCCACCAGTCCCGAGTGACTGAGCTGCCAGCCCACCAGCCCTGAGTGACTGAGCTGCCAGCCCACCAGCCCTGAGTGACTGAGCTGCCAGCCCACCAGGCCTGAGTGACTGAGCTGCCAGCCCACCAGGCCTGAGTGACTGAGCTGCCAGCCCACCAGGCCTGAGTGACTGAGCTGCCTGCCCACCAGGTTTGAGTGACTAAGCTGCCAGCCCACCAGGCCTGAGTGACTGAGCTGCCAGCCCAAGAATCCATTCGGCCCACAATGTCCATACTAGCCCTCTGGAAACCAGTCCCTCAGCCCACAACATCCATACTAGCGCTCCAGAAAGCCTCCCCGCCTTCCCTCCCACCTTCACTGGCCACCAATATTGGAATTGGTGGAGAGGTGGAATATTGCATTGGGGAACCAGCCTCCCGTGTGAACAAGAGACCCAACGGGTCCCACTTAGTCTAGCAACCATTAAAAACCCATGACTCTTTCTCTCTCTTAGGCTGAGGGTCGTGATTAAAGTTTCACCATGTGGATTGGGTGAAAGGGAAGAAACGTAGAAAATAGGTGCAGGAGTAGGCCGTACCTGCCTTCACTCCATACCCCCCTGATCCCTCTAGCCACAAGGGCCACATCTAACTCCCTCTTAAATATAGCCAATAAACAGGCCTCAACTACCTTCTGTGGCAGAGAATTCCAGAGACTCACCACTCTCTGTGTGAAAAATGATTTTCTCATCCCGGTCCTAAAAGACTTCCCCCTTATCCTTAAACTGTGACCCCTTGTTCTGGACTTCCTCAACATCAGGCACAATCTTCCTGCATCTAGCCTGTCCAACCCCTTAAGAATTTTGTAAGTTTCTATAAGAACCCCCCTCAATCTTCCACATGAAACAGAGGCAGATGAAACAGAGACTCCCACATGAAACAGAGGCAGATAATCAGAGAGGAAATTTGTAAAGGGGTTGGATCATTGAAACCAAACCCACTTACAATATTGTAGGTTTGTAGATTAATCCAACATATCAATCTAACACCCTGTTGTTGAATTTGGATAATTTGCACGACCAGTAACATTCGCAAGAACCAAGTAGAAAGATTGTGTTTATTTGAATGCTGTGCTTGATGCTTCTAATACTCCAATTGAAATAAACCCATATCGGTTTGGACAGTACAGCTTGCTTTTAAACTCTGTTTGTGAATGTTCCTGTCTGCAGGTTGACTGTTGCATTTCCGTTGCAGTTCGTGGCTGCACTTTAAAGAGATTTACGTTAATACACACTTTGTGGTCTCCTAAAAGAAATGCGAGGACATTGTGTAAATGTAAGCGGTTTGTTGCTGTAACCACTTGATCTTGGAAGGAATATTCAATTTCCGATGTGCGGACAGGGGTAGTGGATAGACAAAGTAGCGGATGGCGTCCACCGGCTTGGAATGGACTTTGGTCACACATGTTTTCTGTGAAGCGGAGACCGAGACGGTGTGAAAGCAGAGGGAAGAGTCGGGGCCTGAGCAGAGGAAAGTAGGAGCTGGTTGGAAACTGGCAGTGAGGAAGAAGAAGTGTTAAAGCAGCGAACGAGAGCAGGAAGCGGCACCGATATTCTACGTATCCAACAGAGGGACAGAGCCTGAGCACAAAGGGCTCCCAGATGGAATCTGTTGTGTGGAGAGCAAACCATGCAAACACGCTATAAATTCTCTGAATCTGCTGACGTTAGGACCCAGGGAAGCCCGGAGATCAGGACCCGCCGCCCGTAGCCGCTGCTGAACCCGCGGGAAGGGAGATTGTTTCAATCTTTATATTTTCACAAAAGTATTTCTGTTCCGTTGCCGGACGCAGTTAACGCGTTAGAACGAACGGATCGACAGACAGCTCTGATTTCAGTTGCTGTTTATTTCACTCTTCCAACATTTACATTCCCCTTGGTTTTATTTCCGCGCTCTCTGGGGTTTTCCGACGCAGAATTTGATCGCTGACCTAATCCCTCCGATCCCAGCACACTCGCAGTGCCTGTAGACCTCTTCCCAGTGTCAGGGAGACTCCTCTGGGTCTGGGTATATCTCACCCTCTTCCGATCCTCAGACATCTCGAGCAGAGGACTCGCTGTTTCCACATCTAGGGTGACGGAGACTGGGGGGAGAAGCAGAGAATCAGAGAGTCGTCGGGGGTCGGGGGGAGACTCGGGCAGCGCGGCCCCGGGACCGGGGGAGAAGCGGCTCGGCCTCAGGCGCAGGCGGGCGGACAACTCAAACCATGCCCGGGGCTTCACCCACAACAACATCGGATGGATAACAGACATATTTTCCTGGGTTGTTAACCGTGTAGGAGAGGGGGAATTCCGTGGGTAATCGGAAACGGGAGGGGGCGAACGTGCGGACATGGGGAACGAATGTGGAAAGTGAGGATGAACGAGAGTTTGCGAGTGTGGATGGAGAAATAAGGCAGGTATGCAAATATCTTGCCAGTAGATGGTGAGGGAGAGGTAGACTGGAAGATGAGGGGACTGATGTTAGTGGTGATTAGAGGTGGTTAAAGAGGATGTAGGGATGTGGGGTAGAGTTGCCGTGATCATACTGAGCGGGAGTGGACTGGACGGACGAGGCAATTTACTACTGGTTACGTGTTTGCTTTAGAGAAGGGTAGATTTGATGCATCTTTACAACCAAGAACACGCCGATGTAATTGTGAACCAATATATGAACATCACTGAGGGACTTGACAATGTTCCGCTTGTAATGCTTGTCCAGAAAGCGAAGGCAGGTGGGATACAAGACGAGTTGGTAAAATGGTTCCAAAATTGGCTTGGTGGTTGGAAGTGGAAGGTCGAGGTAGAAGGATTTCCTGCTTGGAGGTCTGTGACTCGTGTTGTGCAGCAGAGATCAGTGCTGCAATCTTTGCTGTTTATTTTATACTATACGAAGTGGGACCAGTTGCGATCTATTCTCACACGGGAGGGCTGGTCCGCCAATGCAATATTCCACCTCTCCACCAATTCCAATATTGGTGGCCAGAGGGGGGCTTTCTGGAGCGCTAGTATGGGTGTTGTGGGCCGAAGGAACTGGTTTCCCGAAACGAGTATGGACATTGTGGGCCAAATGGATTTTTGAACTCGCAGTTCAGTCACTCATGGCTGGTGGGCTGGTGGTTCAGTCACTCACGGTTGGTGGGTTGTCGGTTCAGTCATTCACGGCTGGTGGGCTGGCGGTTCAGTCACTCACGGTTGGTAGGTTGTCGGTTCAGTCATTCACGGCTGGTGGGCTGGGTGTTCAGTCACTCATGGCTGGTGGGCTGGCAATTCACTCACTCACGGCTGATGGGCTGTCAGTTCACTCACTCACGGCTGCTGGGTTGTCGGTTCAGTCATTCACGGCTGGTGGGCTGGGTGTTCAGTCACTCATGGCTGGTGGGCTGGCAATTCATTCGCTAACGGAAGGTGGACTGGCAGTTCACTCACTCATGGCTGATGGGCTGGTAGTTCACTCACTCACGGCTGGTGGGCTGGCAGTTCACTCACTCACGGCTGGTGGGCTGGCAGTTCACTCACTCACGGCTGGTGGGCTGGCAGTTCACTCACTCACGGCTGGTGGGATGGCAGTTCACTCACTCACGGCTGGTGGGCTGGCAGTTCACTCACTCACGGCTGGTGGGCTGGCAGTTCACTCACTCACAGCTGGTGGGTTGGCAGTTCTCTCACTCACGGCTGGTGGGCTCACACACACACCCTCCATCTCACACACACACACACTCACGCCCTCCAACTCACATACACACCCTCCATCACACACTCACCCACACACCCTCCATCTCTCACACACACCATCCATCTCACACACACACTCACACACCTTCTGTCACACACACACTCACACCCTCCATCTCACACACACACACACTCACTCCCACGCCCTCCATCTCTCTCTCTCACACACACACACACCCACCATCTCTCACGCACACACTCACACCCTCCTGCACTCACACACTCACACACACATACATACACACGCACACACACACGGGACATAAATATATATGACAGTAAAACTCTCTTGAATCTACTCACGCGGCTGAGCATGGCCTCTGGACTGAGTGAGACTTCTGGAGCGAGCGCGACTTCTGGAGTGAGCCACGGTTTGTAGTGTAGACTCACAGTTCAGTTTCTCATTACGGCATAGACGTACAGTTCAGTAACTCACGGTGTAGACTCACAGTTCAGTCAGCACAGCGTAGACTCACAGTTCAGTCAATCAGCACGGCATAGACTCACAGTTCTGGACTCAACTCTCACTCATGGTCTTCCGACCTCACCCACTCACGACTGGCCTCCGGGGCTATATTCTCCTGCCCCCGGAAGGGATGTTACCTTCATGGTGACTGCCAGGCGAGAAGACCAATTTGCTGATCTCACGATTTTTTTAAACCTTCATAACTTTTCTATTATTTCATCGATCTGAACAAAACTTCAGTGCTTGGAGCGGAGGAGCACGTTGAGTAATATGGCAAAAAAAAATCATAGCGATATACAGTAGCGTTTTTGCTAAAATCTATTTACAACGTAGACCAGAGTTGGTCAAGATGAGAGTTTTAGTAATAATATAGATTTTCTTGGCTTGGATGAGAATGTAGGAGGTGTGTCTAGTACATTTGTGGAGTATGGGACATGTTGTGGATAGTGAGGAAGTCTGTCAAAGTTTGCAACAAGATATAAGCTAGATCATCAAAACCTTATTGTCATGCAGGCGTGGGCGGAAATCACTCTTAAATCATGGGGGGGGGGGGGGTGCACAAAAAAAGAGCATAGAAGGGAGAGAGAAATGATCGCATGCTATAACGTGTTGGCGACTCATTCTGGCCGCTGCCGCCGCTGCCGCTGCCACTGCCGAACCCCCCCCCCCCCCGCTTCCCATTGCACCCTTCTTCAGGGCGGCCCTTTCTTGGCTCTGACAATTCAAGGGACCGGCCCGGTAACATCACTAAGAGCAGCTTCAGGCCGCCGTGCTACCCGACTCGAATCGACTGGACGCCTAACTGGCACATGCTCCGTCCTGCGCTGAGTTTGCTGCGGGCTGGATAAGATCTCGCGGCGGGCCGAATGTGGCCCGCGGTCTGTAATTTGGAGACCCCTGATGTACGCGTACGTACGTACGTACAAATGATACGGTAATTAGTTAGCCCTGGCTTAATTGGGAAGATTGTAATGTTAGCTTCCTTCCGCGGTGGGTGGGAGCACTTAGGGGGGTAAAGGGGCTGGAGAATAGGCCTAAGTTATGTTTCGACATACAAGAAAACATGGGGGGGATTGTCCCCATCTCTCAAAACATGTGGGGATTGTCCCTCCTAACCCCGGGATTTACGCCCATGCATGCAGGGATATCAATACTGGAGGACGCAATTTTCTTCACACAAATAGGTATCAGTTTTACCTCGCTTGATGACATCACATTTTTCTCTCAATGCAACGTTGAGGATAAAGGTGCGATCAAACTTTTCAATTGGCAGCGCACCATCTACCACCAACATTTGCTTGGCTTCATCAATGACCCTGAAAATATTTAACAGCTAGTTATAATCTGAGCAATCTTTTTTTTTTGGCGTTCTTTTAAAACATACATTATTTTAGTCAAAAGCATGTCCTACCATGTCTTGCGACCAGCTTCCTCCTGAAATAAATAAAACACAAATCTCAATAGAATGAGACGGATCATCATGGTCCCCTTGGCAGGTATTTCACTAAACTGAAACTAAAAAACCCTCTGACAATTCCCATTCACCAACTCCTTGCCGCTGTCACACAGACAGAAAGTGGATATTGTCGTAGAGACATCGAGCACGGGGGGGAAAGCATTATGAATGTCGATTAAAATAACTGCGATTATGCAACTTACAAGTAAGATCGGGCAGGTCATGGGATTTTATCTGGAGAAGATGTCATGACAATGGAATGGAACATTTTAAGGTTAGCAGCGGATTTAAGTGTGTGGGGGTTGGAAATATTATCACTACTTGTGGGGAGAAGAAAAATAAAACCCGAAATGAATGATGGCCTTCAATAAATTCCACAAGAAATGCAGTAAACTGAATGTGGAACTCACAGGGTGGCCTGAAGACAATATTGCAGATAATTTAAGATGAAGTGGGATGAATACATGAGGATTTCTGGAATTTGGGGCATTATTGTCGGATGTGGTGAGTAGATGGAACAGACGGAACATTGACCCAGTGCAGAATTACTGGTAAATGCAGCATTTATTTCAGAAATTTATCCCACCATTTTGTGACTGTGCACTTTCACTTCGCCAAACTGTAGTATTACCCCTCACCTTTAGAAATATCATGCCATCCTTGTGGTCTATATGTTCCTGTAACTTTGAGAGTTCCTCCTGAATGGAAATTAAATTCTCTTGTATCTCTTGAAGATTTTTTTCCATTGTTTTTACAATCTTCTCCTCTTCTTCCCGGACATTTCCGAGTAAGCGCTGCTCTTTCTCAATGAGAATCTGGTGCAGTTCAGCAAACTGGGATGTGATCAGTGACTGAAGGTTGCGCGACTCTTCCTGTCAGATGAAGGATTACAATCAATATATTATGTCGCTCTTGAGTGCAGAAATATGCCATTCGGCCCAACATGTCCATGCTGGGCTCGGTACGTATCTACACTATGTATTTAATCTGTAGCCTTGGCAATTCAAGAGCTTGTCTTGATAATTCAGAAATATTTGGTGAAAGTAATGTACAATCACATAATTTCCATTTCCCCAGAACAATTCCCTGCAACTGATTCCATTTCATGCCCATTAACCTTCAGCGGACAGAACCAGGTCACCAGAACTAGCAGCACCACTTAGAACGACAGACTTCATAGAGTCATACAGCAAGGGATGTGAGATACTAACCGAAACTCCCCATCTGCGCTATTTCCACTTGTCTGCATTTGGCCAAGACAGTTCTAAAACCTTTCTCTCCATGAATTTGTTTGAATACCTTTTAAATGTTGTTACGGTGCCTGACTCAACTACCTCATCTGGCAGCTCGTTCCATGTACCCAGGGCTGGCCTTAAGCCAATTGGACCAATTGCTTCCAATTGGGCCCCGCGCAAGGCTGGTGGGCAACACACTCTATCCCCTAAGCAGCGACCTCATTAGTGAAATTCCTCACCAACAATAACAGAGCCCCGCGGTTCACTCTCAATACTGTCCCCACTTTCCGGGATACTATTCCCATATCCATTTTTGCACCCACACTCACTGGTATTTTACACCCGGGGCACCCGTTACTGCAACTATACTTCAGACAGTTACGGTGAGCCCACCAGCGGATGTGTACACACGCCTGATGTTACCATGAGAGTCACTGACTGAGCAGCTGACTCTTATCTGGAATTGGTCAGTCAAGGTGCATCTGAAGTAAAACAGTGCCGTCCGCGCCCAAAAGCAGCAGTTACCAAATGGAATAGCGTTTGAGATATGCCACACTCACATGCATAAATGTGTGGACACAATAGTTCCTTCATTGTCACGTCGACCAAGGTGCAGTGAAATTATTTTGCATAGAGATCAGTGAGATTATTGCTGTTCCCAAGTACACTGCCCGGTTAGCACATAATGCACAGAAACAGGCACCGAGTCTATATGCAATAGTCGCCAGGTGTTGACGTAATTTCACAGTCCCAACTGCAGGTGGCTATGAAGCCCGTTGTAACCGTCGTATCAACAGAAACATCACGTTCCCATCTCCCCCCCCATTCGCACACAAAACGTGTATGTGTGGGCATGATACAGGACCCAGTGGTAAGCCACAGCTGTCATTGGTACGTGTAGTAACTAACAAGTGTGTTGGGGAAAAAAAGTGGTCAATATCAGCTTCACAAGGCAGCCTTGAAGGCTGAAGCTTGAGATGCTACCGGGACCAGTCGTGCGGCGAAAACATGGCGGCAGTGACAGCATTCCCCGCTCCCTCCCATTATCAACCTCGGGGCCTTCCGATTCCCGTCCCTCATTCTCACCCATCAGGAGGGAGCTGCACAGGGACGACATTCTCCCTGACCACAGACTGAAACATTGATTGCAAGGAGCAGGTTGCAACCGCAGAGCCCATACATAATATTAGCAAACCAGCATTAAATAACATGTGGAATAATGCAGTTTAATGGTAATTAACAGCTACGGTAAAGGTTGGAATCCAGCTGTGGTACTGACAGTCAGACGAGAGCAGGAGAGATTAAGACAGTGTATAATCCATAGCATCTTAGTGCACAATTCCATAATCTATATTACTAAAAGTAAGATCTTGACCACTTCCAATTTTCTGTTTCATGATTTTTGAAAAAACGTTGCCACTTACGGCTGTGATTTTTGGCCATCTTACTCAGAGTTCCCCTTCGCTGCGCAGGACAAGAGGATTTTTTCCCATCGATGAAAAATATAAGAGTTATTAATGTTTAAAAATGTTGACATTCTCTCTACTGCCCCTGCTGGTGGGAGGGGGGATGGACTATAAACCGAAAGTGTTGTGCCTCATTTAATCTCTGCAAGATGGAGGAAGCGAGAGGGTCACGTCTCTCTGAGCTGTGAATAACACTGAACACATGTCTACTCAACTGTGAGTGCCCTTAATGTGGTTTGAAAATGAAAATGTGGTTGCTTTGAAATGCTGCACTGCAAAAATTGCTGTTTTTGGTGGTGGTAACTGCTTTGAAAGGCTGCACAGCAAAAATGGCTGTTTGTGGCGGTAACTGCTTTGAAAGGCTGCACTGCAAAAATGGCTGTTGTTGGTGGCTGTAACTGCTTTGAAAGGCTGCACTGCAAAAATGGCTGTTATTGGTGGTGGTAACTGCTTTGAAAGGCTGCACTGCAAAAATGGCTGTTGTTGGTGGTGGTAACTGCTTTGAAAGGCTGCACAGCAAAAATGGCTGTTGTTGGTGGTGGTGGTAACTGCTTTGAAAGGCTGCACTGCAAAAATGGCTGTTGTTGGTGGTGGTAACTGCTTTGAAAGGCTGCACAGCAAAAATGGCTGTTGTTGGTGGCGGTAACTGCTTTGAAAGGCTGCACTGCAAAAATGGCTGTTGTTGGTGGTGGTAACTGCTTTGAAAGGCTGCACTGCAAAAATGATTTGTTGGTAGAAACTTGTCAATTTCCTGTTTGCGCTGTATATTGATTTTACCGCTACCACTTACGGCTGTGATTTTTGGCCATCTTACTCAGTCCCCTGCCGCTCATCAGGTACAGAGGATTCTTCCCATCAATGAAAAATAAAAGTGTTATTAGTGTTTAAACAAATGTTGAGAATCTCTCTCATGTCAATCAACCCATGAAGGCCATGCCCCTTCCGGTTGGAGGGGGAGGGATTATAAAACTCGGAGGTGTGGGTGTGGCCCAGTCTCTGTAAGATGGGGAGAGGTCACGACTCAGACAGAGCTGTGATTCAACTGAGCACACTGAATGTCTACTGAACTGTGAGTGTGGTGTTTTGTGTGGTTTTATAGTGGCTTTATGGTGGTTTCACCCTGCTTGGAATGGTGTGAAACTGCATTTGAATGTGGTGGCCTAGCACCCTGCATGAAATGGTATGAAACTGCATTTGAATTTGGTGGCATTGCACCCTGCCTGAAGTGGCATGAAACTGCACTTGAATTTGGTGGCCCTGCACCCTGCTTGAAGTGGCAGGAAACTGCACTTGACTTTGGTGGCCTTGCGCCCAGCTTGAAATAGAATTTCAAGGAATAGCTGTGAGTCAACTGCTAGCCCACCAGCCATGAGTGAGCTGCCAGCTCATCAGGCTTGAGTGACTGAGCTGCCACCCCAATAATTCATTTGGCCCACAATGTCCATATTAGCCCTCTGGAAACCAGTCCTTTCAGCCCACAATACTCATACTAGTGCTACTAGTGCTCCAGAAAGCCTCTCCCCCCCCCCCCCCACTGGCCACCAATATTGGAATTGGTGGAGAGGTGGAATATTGTGTTGGGGGACAAGCCCTCCCGTGTGAACATGGGACCCAATGGGTACCACTTAGTCTAGTAAATAACAGGGCTGACAGACTGTGGCTGGGAACCTGGGGCTCACCAAAATTGTTCCCAATTGGGCACTGCACCTCCTAAGGCCGGCCCTGCATGTACTCATTACTAAAGTTGTCCTTCATGTTCGTTTTAAATCTTTTTCCTTTCACCTGAAACTTATACCCTCACATTCACGACCGCCCTACTAAGGGCAAAAGACTGACCATCCAACGTATCATTCTTTCATGATATTATACACCTGCCATGGACCATTCTTCAGACTGCTGCGCTCCAGGGAGTAAAGCCCTTGGCTGCTCAACATCTCCCAAGAGTTCTGGCCCTCAACTACTGAGCTCTATACAGGTGCCAAATTATTGCACACATCACAGGGATCAAATCCACACAAGAACATTAAATCGGCAGTACAAACCTGAACTCCAGAAATGCTCTCTTTCTGTTTCTGCTCCATTTTCTGGATCTCAGATTCCTTTTCTGCGAGAGTTTTGAAAGAAGATTTCACTTGTTCCTGGGGTTGGGTTTCAGATCAGAGAATAAAAATGTCAGACAATAAAGAAAAGATTAGACAATAATGTGATCAAAAGTGATTTGGGTTTACCTTGTAGAATTCAATTGCTTCTTCTATCAGCATTAATCTGTGAGACTTGTGTTCCTGCGCAGTTGTGCAAATCAAACAGATCAGTTTCTTGTCAGTTTTACAAAACAGCTTCAGTTCTTCCTGATGTTTCTCGCAGTGAAGTTTGCTTTTCTTCGCTTTGAGATTCAGGCTCAGTGCTCGAGCTTTCTCAGACAGTCTAACCAAGGCCAGATTCACCTTGAGGGTGCGATCTGCAGACTCCTCTCTGCATTCCGGGCAGGAGTTTCTCCCCGCGCTGTCCCAACTCTGGGTGATGCAGGGGTCGGCAGAAGTTGTGCCCGCACTCCAGTACCACCGGATCGGTGAAGAACTGCAGGCAGATGGGACAAACCACCTCCTCGGTCCAGCTCTCCACCTGCTCTTTCGCAGCCATTTTCACACCGGAACTTCCTGCAAAGTTCAAAATGTTTTCACCAAAGGGTTTTCACTGACGCCGGGCTGCTGAACCCCTGGAGTACCGCGAGTGCCCACTGCGCACGATGCCGTCCCGGGCAATGCATGTTACTTGCCTGCAAGTGTTCAGTGTGAAGGCCAAGAGAAATCCTAGAGCGCTCCGCTCTGTGATCTTTGCTGGCCACTTCCAACTAATCACACACGCGGGATGGGTCAGGTAGATATTAAACCGTCCTGAATATAGACTAAAGTGGAGAGATTGCCCTGGGATTGTGGAGGACAGGACAGAAAGGGACAGGGATCAGCGCTAAGGAGATGTAACTGAGGATGGGGTTTCACCTGTTGGGCTGTGGAACCCGACGCGGAATTTGGGGATTAAATGGGAGCCGTTCGTTTAGCGCCGACCTGTCGTCCACCGGGTTTCTGCCCCACAGTCCCTGAGCCCCGCTCCTGACGCCGGTCCCGGGACCCGACCCTTTTACACACACACCCGGAGCGGAACCGGAGCAGATTCGCAGCCACTGTTCTTCATCGCAAGTCCAGAAGTTCAGGATAACGTTTCTCCGTAAATTTATTCCCAGTGAAGGTGTGGAGATGGGACTTGGTGTCCGCATCGTAAAATGAAACTGTCCCAGACTCGTAACTGAGATAAACTCCCAGCCTCCCGGGGATGGGACGGGCGGGGAGAGGGGATGGAGGGGAGGTGAATGCATCAAACCCGACACCCCATCCCCTGATGCTCCAGACTCCAGTCTCCGGGGTCAGGACGTCCCCTCTCTTCCTCTCTACAGACTCTGCGGGGACCCCCAGACTCCAGCCCCGACTCCCCGCCACCTCCACCTCCCAGTAATGTCTCCCCGATGTGAATCCCTCTGATCCCAGCACACACTCCCAGTCTGTAAACCTCTTCCCGGTGTCAGGGAGACTCCTCACGGTCCTCACTTCCCTACCATTTCTTGACCTCACTATCTCCATCGCAGGTGATAGACTTCTGACCGACATCCACTGTAAACCCACTGACTCCCATGGCTATCTAGACTACACTTCTTCCCACCCTGCTTCCTGTAAGGACTCCATCGCCTACTCCCAATTCCTCCGTCTACGCCGCATCTGCTCCCAGGATGAGGTGCTCCACACCAGGGCTTCGGAGATGTCCTCATTCTTCAGGGAACGTGGGTTCCCCTTCCCTACCATAGATGAGGCTCTCATCAGGGTTTCTTCAATACCCCGTAACACTGCCCGCTCTCCCCTACCCCCCACTCTTTACAAAGGGCAGAGTCCCCCTAGTCCTCACCTCCAATGTGACCCCACCACTCGCCACATCTTCCCATCTGCTCCCCTGTCTGCTTTCCGCAAAGACCACTCCCTCCATAACTCCCTGGTCAATTCGTCCCTTCCCACCCGTACCACCCCCTCCCCGGGCACGTTCCCTTGCAACCGCAGGGAATGCTACACTTGTCCTTTTACCTCCCCCCTTGACTCCATCCAAGGACCCAAGCAGTCGTTCCAGGTGCGACAGGGGTTCACCTGCACCTCCTCCTGTCTCATCTATTGCATCCGCTGCTCTAGATGTCAGCTGATCTACATCAGTGAGACCAAACGTAGGCTTGGCGATCGCCTCGCCCAACACCTCCCGCAATAACTAACCTGATCTCCCGGTGGCTCAGCACTTCAACTCCCCCTCCCATTCCAAATCCGACCTTTCTGCCCTGGGCCTCCTCCATGGCCAGAGTGAAGACCACCAGAAATTGGAGGAGCAGCACCTCATATTCCGCTTGGGCAGTTTGTACCCCAGCGGCATGAACATTGACCTCTCCAATTTCAGGTAGCCCTTGCTGTCTCCTCCCCTTCTCAGCTCTCCCTTAGCCCTCTGGCTCCTCCTGTTTCTTTATTTTTCCCACCCCCCCTACATCAGTCCAAAGAAGGGTTTCGGCCTGAAACTTTGCCTATTTCCTTCGCTCCATAGACCCGCTGAGTTTCTCCAGCACTTTTGTCTACACTCTGAGCTCATTGTGAACCAATATATGAAGTTCACTAAGGGAGTTGACAAAGTTCCACATGTAAGTCTGGTTCAGAAAGTGAAGGAAAGTGGGATCCAAGCGAGCTGGTTAAATGGATCCAAAATTGGCTAGGTGGTTTGAGGTAGAATGTAACGGTGGAAGGATGATTGTTCTGCCTGGAGGTCTGGTGTCGGATGGAGTGCAGCAGAGATCGCTGCTGCAGCCTTTGCTGTTTATTTTCTGTTTTCATGGCTTGGATGTGAATGTTGGGGGTGTGACTAGTATGTTGTGGAGCACCGGAAATGTTATGCGTAGCAAGGAAGGAGATCAAAGTCTGCAGCAGGATAGAGGCTAGATCTTCGGAACCCTATGTTCATTCAGGGATATGAAAACTGGAGGGCGCGGGTTTAACATGAGAGGATGGAGTTTTAAAGTGGATCTGAGTGGTGCCTTTTCTTCACACACAGATAGTGGTTGATATATGGAATATTTTGCCAGAGGAGGTGGTGGAATCAGATGTAATCACAACATCTAAGAGGCATTGTGATTTAACAAACAAGGTGTAGATTAATATGGTTTTAATGTGGGCAAATGGGATTTGTGTGGCTGGGAAAAAAGTGGACATGGACGCGTTGGGCCAAAGGGCCTGACTCTGTATGTACAACCATGGCTCTCGGCTCCAAGAGCACTGAATGACTGATTATCCACAGCCACAGGTGCAGAGAATTTTATAGGTTGCCCAGTCTCTGCGTGCAGTAATGTCTCCTTGTCTCTGTCCTAAATGGTCCAGCCTACATTCTGAGAGGGTTTCCGCAGGCTCCAGACCCCTCAGACAGGGGAAACATCCTCCCTGTATCCAGCCCACTGAGCCCTGTAAGTACTATGTGTTTCACTGAGATCTCCTCTAATACACCTGAACTCTCGACTACACAGGCCCAGTCTATGCAATTTTACCCAGCACAGAAACCCATTATCCCAGGAACAAGGATCTGTTCTCGTGTAAACAATCTTTGCTTTGTCTCTGTGATGCTTCCCCAAAGAGTCCATTAATACTATTAATCTTCACATATCAGTATTTCATAAAGATGTCTTAAAAAATGAACGATGGAAAAGGTATTAGTTTACTTCGTTTGGTGATATCAGATGTTTCTCTCAATGCCATGTTGTAGAAAAAGGTGTAATCATACTTTTCAATGGGCAACGCACCATATACCACCAACATTGGTTTGGTTTCATCACTAATGCTGCAAATATTTAACAGCTGGTTAGAAGCTGAGCATTCACTGTTTTTGAGCTGTACTATAAAAACATACATTGTTAGTTTGGTCTTTATTCTTTGGAGCGCAGAAGGTTAAGGGGGGACTTGATAGAGGTCTTTAAAATGATGAAAGGGATAGACAGAGTTGACGTGGATACACTTTTCCCATTGAGGGTAGGGAAGATTCAAACAAGAGGGCATGACATAAGAATTAAAGGACAGAAGTTTAGGGGTAACGTGAGGGGGAACTTCTTTACTCAGAGGGTGGTGGCTGTGTGGAATGAGCTTCCAGCAGAAGTGGTGGAGGCAGGTTCGATTTTAACATTTAAAAGTAAAGTGGATAGGTATATGGACGGGAAGGGAATGGAGGGGTATGGTCTGAGTGCAGGTAGATGGGACTAGGGGAAAATAAATGGTCGGCACGGACTGGAAGGGCCGAGAGGGCCTGTTTCCGTGCTGTAATTGTTATATGGTTATATGGTTTCAGTCAAAAGCATGTCCTACCTCCTCTTGCGACCAGCTTCCTCCTGAAATAAATAAAGCACAAATCTCAATAGACGGCGGGTATTTCGGCAAATTGCTACAAAAAAATCCTCTGCTAATTCCCATCTCACAACTCTTTGCCACTGTTACACAGACAGAAAATGGATATTGTTATAGAGACATCGAACACGGGGGAAAGTATTAGGAATGTTGAAACCTCATCCTATTAGTGCAATTTTTGGGCTACCAATGTCAGATTCTACTCATTTGTCCCTCTCCGCCAATCGGTTGATTGCTTTTACCACATTAATCACCAGAAGATCTATTTTATTTAAATGGAAAGACTCCAATGGTATTCTGAAACGATATCATGTTTCAATTTAGAAAAACTTAGGAGTGACATTGTTGAACCCTTGATTAAATTTGATAAGACTTGGGGAAAAATTATTGAACACTTTCATACAATATAAATTGCTCCCTCTTTAACCGTTATAAAAACTATTTGACCTCTATATGTTGGAACGGACTTGACGTCATACAGACTAAAATTGTTTAAACTTAGTTCAGATTTTGTTTTGCTTTGTTTAGTTTTTATTTATTTATTTTATTTTTAGTCTTATTTTATTGTTATTAATTTTTTTTTTTTTTTTTTAGTTTAGGGGGGTTTTGCTTTTTCTTTTTTTTTGTCTTTTTCTTTTTGTCTTTTTTCCTTTTCTCTTTTTATTTTTGTGCTTTTTTCTACATTTATAAGTTTTCTTTTAAAGATTTAACTATATTTACATAGAGAGCGGGAGATCTATAGTCAATGTGTATTTTTGACATTGGTCCCATATCAGGTTGTACCTGTTATTAATGCAATCCTGATCCCTATGTATCAATATCATTGTTATGTTTATCACTTTTTTTTTGTTCTGTTTTTTTTAATGTTTTATTTTTGTTTTCTTTGGAAAACAACACCAATAAAAAGATTTTAAAAGAAAGAAAGGAATGTCGATGAAAATAACTGCGAGTATGCAACTTACGAGTAAGGCCGTGGGATTTTACCTGGAGAAGGGAAGAGACAAAATTGAGGTAATGGGAAAGAGAGTATAAGAAAAGTTAAGAAAGACATCAGAATTAACAGGGCAGAACGCCCAGGAAAGGATAGGAGAGTAAGGCCTAGTGAAATGGGAATCAATGTGAAAGTTGAGGGGAGTAATGTATTAAAAGTATTATATATGAATGCACAAAGTATAAGAAATAAAGTGGATGAGCTTGAGGCTCAGTTAGAAATTGACAAGGATGATATTGTGGCGATTACAGAGATATGGCTGCAGGAGGACCAGGCGTGGGATCTGAATATTCAAGGGTATGTGTCCTATAGAAAAGACAGACAGGTGGGCAAAGGGGGTGGGCTAGCTCTGTTGGTGAGGAATGACATTCAGTCCCTGGCGAGGAGATGTATAGTCAGTATGGATAGAACTGAGGAACTGTAAAGGTAAAATGACCCTAAAGGGAGTTATCTACAGGCCCCCAAACAGTAGCCTGGATATAGGGTGCAAGACGAAACAAGAGTTAAAATTGGCATGTTGCAAAGGGAATGCTACGGTTGTTATGGGAGATTTCAACATGCAGGTAGACTGGGAAAATCAGGTTGGTACTGGAGCCCAAGAAAGGGAGATAATGGAGTGCCTCTGTGATGGATTTTTAGAGCATCTTGTACTGGAGCCTACCAGGAAGAAGGCAATTATGGATTTAGTGTTGTCTAATGAATTGGATTTGATAAGGGAAATTGAGGTAAATTAGTCATTAGGAGATAACATAGCAGAGATGAGCGGGAAGCCTGAGGATTGGGAAACTTTTAAAGAACAACAGAACATAACCAAAAAGGTAATACGGGGGGGGATGAGGTACGAAGGTAAGACTGAAAGGTGAATTTATTATGGGGAACAAGGAAATGGCAGATGAGTTGAAAAGGTACTTTGGATCCGTCTTCACTGTGGAAGATACGAGCAATTTCTCTGATGAACAAGTGGCCAGAGGACCTAGGGAGATGGAGGAACTGAATGAAATTCACATTGGGCAGGAAATGGTGTTGGATGGACTGATGGGAACGAAATCCCCAGGGCCTGATGGTCTGCATCCCAGGGTACTTAAGGAAGTGGCTCAAGAAATCGTGAATGCATTGGTGAGCAGTTTCCAATGTTCTATAGATTCAGGATCAGTTCCTGTGGACTGGAGGGTAGCTAATGTTATCCCTTTTTTTTTAAAAGGCGGGAGAGAGAAAACAGGGAATTATAGACGAGTTAACCTGACATCGGAGGTGGGGAAGATGCTGGAGTGAATTATAAAAGATGAAATAGCGACACATTTGGATAGCAGTAACAGGATCAGTCTGAGTCTGAATGAATTTATCAAGGGGAAATAATGCTTGACTAATCAGGAATTTTTTGAGGATGTAACTAGGAAAATGGATACGGGGAGTCAGCAGATGTCATCTACTGGGACTTTCAGAAATCATTTGATAAGGTCCCACATAGGAGATTAGTGGGCAAAATTAGAGCACATGGTATTGGGGGTAGGGTACAAATTGGTTGGCAGACAGGAAACAAATTGTAGGGATTAACAGGTCCCTTTCAGAATTGCAGGCAGTGACTAGTGGGGTACCGCAAGCTCGGTGCTAGTACAGCAGCTATTTACAATATTCATTAATGATTTAGATGAAAGGATTCAAAGTAACGTTAACATATTTGAAGATGACACAAAGCTGGGTGGCAGTGTGAACTGTGAGGAGGATGCTATGAGGATACAGGGTGACTTGGAGAGGTTTGGTGAGTGGGCAGATGCATGGCAGATGCAGTTTAATGCGATAAATGTGAGGTTACCCACTTTGGTTGCAAACACAGGAAGGCAGATTATTATCTGAATGGTGTCTCGTTGGGAAAAGGGGAAGTACAAAGATCTCAGGGGGTTCTTGTTCATCAGTCACTGAAAGTAAGCATGCAGGTACAGCAGGCAGTGAAGAAAACTAATGGCATGTTGGCCTTCATAACAAGAGGAGATGAGTATAGGAGCAAAGAGGTCCTTCTGCAGTTGTACAGGGCCCAAGTGAGACCACACCTGGAGTATTGTGTGCAGTTTCGGTCTCCAAATTTGAGGAAGGACATTCTTCCTATTGTGGGAGCGCAGCGTAGATTCATGAGGTTGATTCCCGAGATTCCGGGACTGTCATATGTTGATAGAAAGGAGCAGCTGGGCTTGTATACTCTGGAATTTAGAAGGATGAGAGAATATCTTATTGAACCATATAGGATTATTAGGGATTGGACACACCAAAGGTGGGAAACATGTTCCCGATGTTAGTGGAATCCAGAACCAGGGGCCACAGTTTAAGAATAAGGGGAAGGCTATTTTGAATGGAGATGAGGAAAAACTTTTTCACCCAGAGAGTTGTGAAGCTGTGGAATTATCTGCCTCAGAGGGCAGTGGAGGCCAATTCTCCGGATGCTTTCAAGAGGGAGTTAGAGAGAGCTGTTAAAGATAGCAGAGTCAGGGGATATGGCGAGAAGGCAGGAACAGTGTACTGATTGTGGATGATCAGCCACGATCATATTGAGTGGCGGTGCAGAAGAAAATTAAAATCTTAAATATATGATGGCCTTTAATAAATTCCACAAGAAATGTTGTAATGGAACTTGCAGGGTGGCCTGAAGACAATTCTGCAAATAAATTTAAGTTGAATTGAGATAAAAACATGATGATTCCTGGAATTTGGAGTATTATTGTCGGATGTGGTGAGTAGATGGAACAGACGGAACATTGACCCAGTACTGATTTACTAGTAAATGCAGCATTTATTTCAGAAATTTAACCCACCATTTGTGACTGTGCACCTTCATTGTGACTGTGCACTGTGCACAGTAGAGAGCTTGCTGACTGGTTGCATCGTGGCTTGGTTCGGCAACTTGAGCGCCCTGGAGAGGAAAAGACTACAAAAAGTAGTAAACACTGCCCAGTCCATCATCGGCTCTGACCTTCCTTCCATCGAGGGAATCTATCGCAGTCGCTGCCTCAAAAAGGCTGGCAGCATCATCAAGGACCCACACCATCCTGGCCACACACTCATCTCCCTGCTACCTTTGGGTAGAAGGTGCAGGAGCCTGAGGGCTGCAACGACCAGGTTCAGGAATAGCTACTTCCCCACAGCCATCAGGCTATTAAACTTGGCTCGGACAAAACTCTGAACATTAATACCCCTTTATCTGTTATTTACACTTTATCAATTTATTAATTCATGTGTGTATTTATGTATATAATGGTATATGGACACCCTGACCTGTTTTGTAGCCAATGCCTACTATGTTCTGTTGTGCTATGCAAAGAAAGAATGTCATTGTCCTGTCAGGGACACATGACAATAAACTCTTTTGACTTTGACTTTTGAATCACTTCACCAACTGTAGTGTAACCCCTCACCTCGAGAAATATCACTTGCCTGTTCCTGTAACTTTGAGAGTCCCTGCTGAATGGAGTTTACATTATTTTGCATCTCTTGAAGATTTTTCTCCAATGTTTTTACAATCTTCTCCTCTCCTTCCCGGACATCTCCGAGTAAGCGCTGCTCTTTCTCAATGAGAATCTGGTGCAGTTCAGCAAACTGGGATGTGATCTGTGACTGAAGGTTGCGCGACTCTTCCTGTCAGATGAAAGATGAGAATCAATATATTACGTCACTCTTGAGTGAAATATGCCATTCGGCCCAACATGTCCATGCTGGGCTCTGTACGTATCTACACTAATCCCATTTACACGGATTTAATCCATAGCATTCATTACCTTAGCAATTTAAGTGTTCGTCTTGATAATTCTGAAATATTTGGTGAAAGTAATGTACAATCACATCATTCCCATTTTCCCAGAACAATTCCCTGCAGCCTATTCCATTTCATGTGTCCATTAACCCTCAGTGGACAGAACCAGGTCACCAGAACTAGCAGACAGCAGCACCACTTAGAATGACAAACTTCGTAGGTTCATACAGCAAGGGTACACAAAATGCTGGAGAAACTCAGCGGGTGCAGCAGCATCTATGGAGCGAAGGAATAGGCAACGTTTCGGGCCGAAACCCTTCTTCAAACTCTAACTGTCTCCGGAGGGAGGAGGAGAACTTCATCAAAGTAGGCATACCTTGAAGCGATTTCGCAGTGGAGTAGACAAAGTGTTAAAGAAGGAGGAATTCTGCATTCATATAGCCAGGGTGTTTAGATAGCGACCAAGACGCCCCATCTGTGCTATTTCCACTTGGCCCCATGTGGTCAAGACAGTTCTAAAACTTTTCTCTCCACAGATTTGTTTCAATATCTTTTAAATGTTGTAATGTTATCTGACTCAACTACCTCATCTGGCAGCTCGTTCCATGTTCCCACTACCAAAGTTGTCCTTCATGTTGATTTTAAATCTTTTCCCTTTCACCTAAAACCTATACCCCCACATTCTCGATCCCCCTACTAAGGATAAAAGACTGACGTATCAACGTATCATTTTGTTTCATATTATACTCCTGCCACAGGCCATTCTTCAGACTGCTGCACTCCAGGGAGTAAAGCCCTTGGCTGCTCAACCGCTGCCAAGAGCTCTGACCATCGATTACTGAGTTCTAAAGTGCCAAATTATTGCACACATCACAGGGATGAAATCCACACAAAAACATTAAATCGATAGTACAAAGCCTCACCTGAACTCCAGAAACGCTCTCTTTCTGTTCCTGCTCAATTTTCAGGATCTCCGATTCCTTTTCTGTGAGAGATTCAAAAGAAGATTTCACCTGTTCCTGGGGTTGGGTTTCAGATCAGAGAATAACATTTTCAGACAATAAAGAAAAGTTTAGACAATAATGTGATCAAAAGTGATTTGGTTTTACCTTGTAGAATTCAATTGCTTCTTCTGTCAGCATTAATCTGTGAGACTTGTGTTCCCGTGCAGTTGCACAAATCAAACAGATCAGTTTCTTGTCAGTTTTACAAAACAGCTTCAGTTCTTCCTGATGTTTCTCGCAGTGAAGTTTACTTTTCTTCGCATTGAGATTCAGGCTCAGTGTTTGAGCTTTAACGGACAGCCTAACCAAGCCCCGATTTACCCTGAGGATGCGCTCTGTCGTCTCCTCTCTCTGCATTCCGGGCAGGAGTTTCTCCCCGCGCTGTCCCAACTCTGTGAGATGCAGGAGCGGCAGAGATTGTGCCCACACTCCAGCGCCACCGGATTGGTGAAGAAATCCTGGCAGGTGGGACAAACTACCTTCTCGGTCCAGCTCTTGACCGGGTTTTTCGCAGCCATTTTAACTGCTGCACTCCCTGGTTCAAAATGTTTTCACTGACGTAGAGTTCTTGAACCCCTGCAGTGCCAAAGATCCTACAGCATCTTTTAGGTATGTTACAAAACTTACCTTCAGTTCTGTCACTGCCCGTGTGCGCGACTTTGGCGCCTTTGAGAGGGGTCGGGTTTTAAAATGCGGTTTTTCTCCAGCCTGTTCAAATCGATTTTTGTCAGGCTGTTTAGCTGCTGAGGAATAATCGCTCCGACATCGGTTTTATTAATTTTTATTTAAACTGCACTGGATAATTTATTGGCAGGAGTAAATTAAAAAGCATCTTGTAAAGCCGTCAACGGGGATGGATTTCACATATGGGACAGGTAAAGGAAAGCCGTTTATTTTACATATAAACTTGCTTCTTAGGATGCCTTTAATCACAATTTCACGTTGCGAAAAGGTGATTATGTAAATATACGAATTTTTCCTGCCGATATGGGGTTTAAATTCACCGCAAATGCAACGTTCCAAACGATCGCATTCCATAAAAACCCACTCGCATTAAAATGGCCATTAATTTACGGGAATTAAACATTAAATTCCTTCCATTTGGCCTATAAATTCATGACAATGAGATTTAAAAATCATGTTATATTGTGAATTTTGTATGACTGTTATTTGGACACTTAGGCTATTTAAAAATGTTAACATTTTCTTAAGAAATGGATAAATGTTTAGATCTAGTAATTGAAATTTGTAATTAGCTACAATTAGGTAACTAACTAATTATATGCTTTAATTTCAGGACATCCAAGTAAGAGTATTTCATATTTGTTTCAGAATGCTCCAATCTATAATAACTGAAAATTTCATTCAGTTCTCTTAATTTTTTTAGAAAGTTATGGGCTTTTGACTGTCCTCGACCACAGCTTTTGAGTTAAGTCAATGGAAATGCAATAGGGAACAAGATGCTAATTTCCGAGTATGAAAATGGCCATAACTTTTTTTAATACTTAAGATATGAAAGTTAATTAGGTGTCAAATTAAACATTTTTATGCTTTATCTGATGGGATAAATTGCAGACTTGATTTTTAAAATCTCAACATTTTGTAACATTGCTACATCTTTGTGCAGTACCGCGAGTGTTCACTGCTCACGCTGCCGCCCCGGGCAATGAATGCTGTTTGGCTGAAAGTGGTCAGTATGAAGGTGTCCTGGCCACTTCCAACTAATCTCACACGTGGGAGGTAGACAAAGATGCTGGTGAAAATCAGAGGGTGAGGGCAAAGTAAACCTTTGCAAACTGCAATGAATGTTAGAGGATGATATAATATCCTTGCAGCCAGGCAGCACTCATTGCCGGGGACGGCAGCGAGCGCAGTGGGCACTCGCGGCACTGCAGAGGTTCAGCAAATCCACGTGAGTGAAAACTTATTGAAGCAGAAAGTGCGGGAGTTAGGAAAATGGCTGCGAAAGACCCGGTCGGGAGTTGGACCGAGGAGGTGGTTTGTCCCATCTGCCAGGATTTCTTCACCGATCCGGCGGCGCTGGAGTGCGGGCACAACTTCTGCCGCTCCTGCATCACCCAGAGTTGGGACAGCGCGGGGAGAAACTCCTGCCCGGAATGCAGAGAGGAGTTTGCAGATCGCACCCTCAGGGTGAATCGGGCCTTGGTTAGACTGTCTGAGAAAGCTCGAGCACTGAGCCTGAATCTCAAAGCGAAGAAAAGTAAACTTCACTGCGAGAAACATCAGGAAGAACTAAAGCTGTTTTGTAAAACTGACAAGAAACTGATCTGTTTGATTTGCACAACTGCGCGGGAACACAAGTCTCACAGATTAATGCTGATAGAAGAAGCAATTGAATTCTACAAGGTAAACCCTAATCACTTTTGCTCTCATCATTGTCTAATCGTTTCTTTATTGTCTGACATTTTTATTCTCTGATCTGAAACCCAACCCCAGGAACAAGTGAAATCTTCTTTCAAAACTCTCGCAGAAAAGGAATCTGAGATCCAGAAAACGGAGCAGGAACAGAAAGAGAGCATTTCTGGAGTTCAGGTGAGGCTTTGTACTATCGATTTAATGTTTTTGTGTCGATTTCATCCCTGTGATGTGTGCAATAATTTGGCACCTCTTTTGAACTCACTAAGTGAGGGCCAGAACACTTGGGAGAGTTTGAGCAACCAAGGACTTTAATCCCTGGAGCACAGCAGTCTGAAGAATGGTCTGTGGCAGATGTATAATATGAAACAAAATGATACGTTGGATGGTCAGTCTTTTACCCTTAGTAGGGGGATCGAGAATGTGATGTTATAGGTTTTAAGTAACTGGGAAAAAATTTAAAACAAACATGAAGGACAACTTTGGTAGTGGGTACATGGAACGAGCTGCCAGATGAGGTATTAAAGATGGAACTGCAGTTGCTGGAAAATCGAGGGTACACAAAAGGCTGGAGAAACTCAGCGGGTGCAGCAGCATCTAAGGATCGAAGGAGATGGGCAACGTTTCGGGCCGAAACCCTTCTTCAGACGGGTGGGGGGGGGGGGGGGGGGGGGGGGGGGGGGGGGGGGGGGGGGGGGGGGTGGGGGGGGGGGGGGGGGGGCAGAAGAAAGGAAAGAATTCTGTTAACCCTTGCTGTCTCCTCCCCTTCCCACCTCTCCCTCAGCCCTCGGGCTCCTCCTCCTCCTCCTTTTTCCTTTCTTCTGAAGTCTGAAGAAGGGTTTCAGCCCGAAACGTTGCCTATCTCCTTTGCTCCTTAGATGCTGCTGCACCCGCTGAGTTTCTCCAGCCTTCTGTATGCCAGATGAGGTAGTTGAGTCAGGTACCGCAACAACATTTTAAAGATATTCAAAGAAATTCGTGAAGAGAAGAGTTTTAGAACTGTCTTGGCCACATGGGGACAAGTGGAAATAGCGCAGATGGGGCGTCTTGGTCAGTATCTCACATCCCTTGCTGTATGAATCTATGAAGTTTGTCATTCTAAGTGGTGCTGCTGTCTGCTAGTTCTGCTGACCTGGTTCTGTCCACTGAGGGTTAATGGATATGAAATGGAATAGGTTGCAGAGAATTGTTCTAGGAAAATGGGAATGTTGTGATTGTATCTTACTTTCACCAAATATTTCAAAATTATCAAGACGAGCTCTTGAATGGCCAAAGCTACGGGTACAATCCATGTAAATGGGATTAGTGTAGATACGTAGAGAGCCCAGCATGGACATGTTGGGCCGAATGGCATATTTATGCACTCACGAGCGACATAATATAATGATTCTCATCTTTCATCTGACAGGAAGAGTCACGCAACCTTCAGTCACAGATCACATCCCAGTTTGCTGAACTGCACCAGATTCTCACTGAGAAAGAGCAGCGCTTACTCGGAAATGTCCGGGAGGAAGAGGAGAAGATTGTAAAAACAATGGAAAAAAATCTTCAGGAGATACAAGAGAATTTATATTCCATTCAGGAGGAACTCTCAAAGTTACAGGAACAGACAGACCACGAGGATGGCATGATATTTCTGAAGGTGAGGGGTAATACTACAGTTTGGCGAAGTGAAAGTGCACAGTCACAAAATGATATAAAAGGACTGGACAAGCTAGATGCAAGGAAAATGTTCCCAACGTTGGGCGAGTCCAGAACCAGGGGGCCACAGCCTTAGAATAAAGGGGAGGTCATTTAAGACTGAGGTGAGAAAAAACTTTTTCACCCAGAGAGTTGTGAATTTATGGAATTCCCTGCCACAGAGGGCAGTGGAGGCCAAATCACTGGATGGATTTAAGAGAGAGTTGGATAGAGCTCTAGGGTCTAGTGGAGTCAAGAGATATGGGGAAAAGGCAAGCTCGGGTTATTGATGTGTTAAAGAAGGAACTGCAGATGCTGGAGAATCGAGGGTACACAAAAGGCTGGAGAAACTCAGCGGGTGCAGCAGCATCTAAGGAGCGAAGGAGATAGGCGACGTTTCGGGTCGAGACCCTTCTTCAGACTCGTCAGAGATCAGGGAAGCGAGAGATATAAACGGTGATGTGGAGAGATAAAGAACAATGAATGAAAGATATGCAAAAAAGTATCGATGATAACGGGAACAAGCCATTGTAAGCTGTTTGTGGTGTGAAAATGAGAAGCTAGTGCGACTAGGGTGGGGAAGAGAGATAGAGAGGGAATGCCAGGGCCCGAGGGCTGAGGGAGAGGTGGGAAGGGGAGGAGACAGCAAGGGTTAACAGAATTGAGAAAATTCAATGTTCAAGCCCAGAGGATGCAGACTCCCCAAGCGGAATATGAGGTGCTGTTCCTCCAACTTGCGGTGTTGCTCACTCTGGCCGTGGAGGAGGCCCAGGACTGAGAGGTCGGATACGGAATGGGAGGGGGAGTTGAAGTGCTGAGCCACCGGGAGGTCGGGTTGGTTATTGCAGACCGAACCTTACCCTCGTAACCCTTGTTGGTCCTTACCCTCAATAACTTCTCTTTTGACTCCTCCCATTTCCTCCAAACACAAGGCTTAGCTATGGGCACACGCATGGGCCCCAGCTACGCTTGCCTCTTTGTCGGGTACGTCGAACAATCCTTGATCTCGGCGTATCAGGGCCCCATCCCCGACCTCTACCTCCGTTACATCGATGACTGCTTTGGTGTCACCTCCTGCACCCACACACAACTGACTGACTTCATCCATTTCACCACCAACTTCCATCCGGCACTCAATACACTTGGACCATTTCCGACATTTCCCTACCATTCCTTGACCTCACCATCTCCATTGCAGGTGATACACTCCTGACCGACATCCACTACAAACCAACTGACTCCCACAGCTACCTGGACTACTCCTCCCCCCACACTGCTTCCTGTAAGGACTCCATCCCCTATTCCCAATTCCTCCGTCTACGCCGCATCTGCTCCCTAGATGAGGTGTTCCACACCAGGTCATCACAAATGTCCTCATTCTTCAGAGAACGTGGATTCCCCTCCCCCACTATTGATGAAGCTCGCACCAGGGTCTCCTCCATACCCCGCAACACTGCCCTCTCTCCCCATTTCCCCCACTCGCAACAATGGCAGAGTCCCCCCTGGGTCCTCACCTTTCACCCCCACCAACCGGCAAATACAACACATAGTCCTCCGCCAGTTTCGCCACCTCCAACATGACCCCTCCACCCGCCACATCTTCCCATCTCCCCCCCCCCCCCCCGTCTGCCCTTCCGCAAAGACCGCTCCCTCGCAACTCCCTTGTCAATTCTTCCTTTCCCTCCCGCTCTACCCCTTCCCCGGGCACTTTCCCTTGCAACCGCAAGAAATGCTACACTTGTCCCTTCACCTCCCCCCCCCTCCACTCCTTTCAGGGACCCAAGCAGTCCTTCCAGGTCTGACAGAGGTTCACCTGCACCTCCTCCAACCTCATCTACTGCATCCGCTGCTCCAGATGCCAGATGATCTATATCGGTGAGACCAAGCGGAGGCTTGGCGATCGTTTTGCCGAACACCTCCGCTCGGTCCACAATAACCAACCCGACCTCCCGGTGGCTCAGCACTTCAACTCCCCCTCCCATTCCGTATCCGACCTCTCGGTCCTGGGCCTCCTCAACAGCCAGAGTGAGCAACACCGCAAGTTGGAGGAACAGCACCTCATATTCCGCTTGGGGAGTCTGCATCCTCTGGGCTTGAACATTGAATTTTCTCAATTCTGTTAACCCTTCCTGTCTCCTCCCCTTCCCACTCCCTGAGCCCTAAGGCCCTGGCATTCCCTCTATCTCTATCTCGCTCCCCCACCCTAGTCGCACTAGTTTCTCATTATCACACCACAAACAGCTTACAATGGCTTGTTCCCTTTATCATCGATACTTTTTTGCGTATCTTTCATTCATTGTTCTTTATCTCTCCACATCACCGTCTATATCTCTTGCTTCCCTGATCCCTGACCAATCTGAAGAAGGGTCTCAACCCGAAACGTCGCCTATCTCCTTCGCTCCTTAGATGCTGCTGCACCCGCTGAGTTTCTCCAGCCTTTTGTGTGCCCACGGGTTATTGATAGCGGACGATCAGCCATGATCACAATGAATGGCGGTGCTGGCTCGAAGCCCCCTCCTGCACCTATTTTCTATGTTTCTATGATGGGTTTCATTTCTGAAATAAATACAGCTTTTACCAGTAATTCAGTACTGGGTCAATGTTCCGTCTGTTCCATCTACTCTCCACATTGACAATAATCCCCAAATTCCAGGAATCCTCGTGTATTCATCCCACTTCATCTTAAATTATCTGCAATATTGTTTTCAGGCCACCCTGTCAGTTCCACGTTCTGTTTACTGCAATTTTTGTGGAATTTATTAAACGGCATCATACATTTCAGGTTTTATTTTTCTTCTCCCCACAAGTAGCGATAATATTTCCAGCCCCCACACATTAAAATGTTCCATCCATTTATCTCTGACATCTTCTCCAGATAAAATCCCACCACCTGCTCGGTTTTTCTCGTGGGTTGCATACTCGCAGTTATTTTCAACGACATGCCTAATGCTTTCCCCCGTGTTCGGTGTTTCTGCGACAATATCCATTTTCTGTCTGTGTGACAGCGGCAAGGAGTTGGGAAATGGGAATTAGCAGAGGGTTTTATTTGTAGCAATTTGGTGAAATACCCGCTGTCGGGATCATGACGGTTCATCTCAGTCTATTGAGATTTGTGTTTTATTTGTTTCAGGAGGAAGCTGGCCGCAAGAGCAGGTAGGACATGCTTTTGACTGAAACAATGTGGGTTTTTATAGTACAGCTCAAAAAAAAACAGCTAATGCTCAGTTTCTAACCAGCTGTTAAATATTTGCAGGGTTCGTGATGAAACCAAACCACTCTTGGTGGTAGATGGTGCGTTGCCCATTGAAAAGTATGATTGCACTTTTTTCTACAACATGGCATTGAGCGAAACATCTGATATCATCAAACGAGGTAAATCCAATACCTTTTTCAATTGTTCTTTTTTAAGACATCTTTATGCAACACTTATATGTGAAGAGTAATGGTAGTAATGGGCTCTGGGGAAGCATCACAGAGACGGAGAGCGAAGTTTGTTTGCACTTGAACAGATCCTTGTTCCTGGGAGAATGGGTTTACTGTGCTGGGTGAAATTGTGTAGACTAGGCCCGTGTACTCGAGATTTCAGGTGTATTGGAGGAGATCTCAGTGAAACACAAAGTCCTTACAGGGCTCAGTGGGCTGGAAGCAGGGAGGATGTTTCCCCTGTCTGACGGGTCTGGAGCTAGCGGAAACCCTCTCAGAATGTAGGCTGGACCATTTAGGCCAGAGACAAGGAGACATTACTGCACGCAGACACTGGGCAACCTTTGGAATTCCCTGCACCGGTGGCTGTGGATAATCAGTCATTCAGTGCTCTTGGAACAAGAGAGCCATTGTTGTACATACAGAGTCAGGCCATTCGGCCCATCGCGCCATGTCCACCTTTTTTCCCCAGCCACACAAATCCCATTTGCCCACATTAGAACCGTATTATTCTACACCTCATTTGCTAAATTGCAATGCCTCTTAAATGTCGTGATTATATCTTACTAGACTAAGTGGGACCCGTTGGGACCCAGCATCACAGGGAGGGGCTGGTCACCAACGCAATATTCTACCTCTCCGTCAATTCCAATATTGCCCACCAGTTGGGGGGGGGGGGGGGGCTTCTTGTTGCGCTAGTATGGGTGCTGCGGGCCGAAGGTACTGGTTTCCAGAGGGCTAGTATAGACATTATGGACCAAATGGATTCTTGGGTTGGAAGCCAACTGTTGCAATGATTTTAAAAAGCCAAGCCAAAGCAAGCAATTGGGCCGCAGCCACCTGACAACCAAAATCCATTTTGTGAACACAAACTTTAAAAAAAAAAGGCGAGGCAAACAATTGGGCAGCAAGCAGCCACCTGACAACCAAAATTCATTTTTTGAACACAAACTCTTTAAAAAGGCGAGGCAAACAATTGGGCCGCAGCCACCTTACAACCAAAATCCATTTTGTGGACACAAACTCTTTAAAAAGGCGAGGCAAACAATTGGGCCGCAGCCGCCTTACAACCAAAATCCATTTTGTGGACACAAACTCTTTAAAAAGGCAAGGCAAACACTTTGGGCGCAGCCGCCTGACAACCAAAATCCATTTTGTGATCACAAACTCTTTAAAAAGGCGAGGCAAACAATTGGGCAGCAAGCAGCCACCTGACAACCAAAATCCATTTTGTGATCACAAACTCTTTAAAAAGGCGAGGCAAACAATTGGGCAGCAAGCAGCCACCTGACAACCAATATCCATTTTGTGGACACAAACTCTTTAAAAAGGCAAGGCAAACACTTTGGGCGCAGCCGCCTGACAACCAAAATCCATTTTGTGATCACAAACTCTTTAAAAAGGCGAGGCAAACAATTGGGCAGCAAGCAGCCACCTGACAACCAAAATTAATTTTGTGAACACAAGCTTTTTAAAAAGAAAAAGGCGAGACAAACAATTGGGCAGCAAGCAGCCACCTGACAACAAAAACTCATTTTGTGAACACAAACTCTTTTTTTAAAAAGGCGAGGCAAACAATGGAGCAGTAAGCAGCCACCTGGCAACCAAAATTCATTTTGTGAACACAAACCTTTTTTAAAAAGGCGAGGCAAACAATTGGGCAGCAAGCAGCCACCTGACAACCAAAATTCATTTTGTGAACACAAACTCTTTAAAAAGGCGAGGCAAACAATTGGGCAGCAGCCACATCAAGGGGACTCACTGTGGAGTAGATGTCCGTTCAGTGTTATTCACAGCTCAGAGAGCCGTGACCCTCTCGCTTCCTGGGTCTGGCAGAGACTGAGTGAGGCACGACACTTCCGGGTTTTATAGTTCCTCCCCCCCTCCCCCCTGCCTCCAGTAGGGGCAACAGAGAGAACAGAGAGAATGGGGAATATAAAAAACCCATTAATATCTCTCTCATTTTGCATGGATGGGAAAAATCCTCTTGGCCAGGAAGGCAGAGGGGGTCTCTGAGCGGGGTGGCCAAAAATGACGGCTGTAGGTGGCGGCGTCTCTCGGAAATCGCAGCACAGTGGGCCAAAAGCGGTCAAGATCAGACTTTTAGTAATATAGATTTCACCACCACCTCTGGCAAAATATTCCAGGTATTAACAACTCTTTGTGTGAAGAAAACTGCGTCCTCCAGTATTGATATCCCTCCATGACAATAAGGTTTCCATGATCTAGGCTATATCCTGCTGCAGACTTTGACAGACTACCTACCTATCCACAACATTACCCGATCTCCACATAGTAGTCACACCTCCTACATTCACATCTAAGCCATGAAAACATAAAATGAACAGCAAAAGTTGCAGCAGCGATCTCTGCTGCACATCAGCAGTCACAGACCTCCAGGCAGAAAGATCATCCTTCTACAGCTACCAAGCCAATTGTAGGTCCATTTTACCAACTTGTCTGGGATCCCACCTGCCTTCGCTTTCTGGACCAGCCTTACATGTGAAACATTGTCAAGTCCCTCAATGAAGTTCATATATTGCTTCACAATAAGATCAGGGTGTTGGTTGTACAGAAGCATCAAATCCACCCTCCACCAAAGAGAGCAATTAAACAGTAGCAGCCTCACTCGTCCACTCCCGTTCAGTATGATCACAGCAACTCCACCACACATCTTTACATCCTCTTTAACCACCTCTAATTACCACTTACATCCGTTTCCTCATCTTCCAATCTGCTCTCCCTCATCATCTACTGTCTAGATATTTGAATACCCGCCTTATTTCTCCATCTCCATCCGCAATCTCTCGTTCATCCTCACCCTACGCATTTGTTTTCCCCATCCGCACCTCACCGCCTCCCGTTCCCAATAACCCGCGGAATTTCCCCTCTCCTGCAGGGTGGAGAAACTCCGGGAATGATGTCTGTCTGTCCATTTTTGTTGTGGGTGAAATCCCGGGTAAGGTTTGAGATCCCCCCCCCCCCCCCCCGGCCTGTGCCTGAGGCCGAGCTTCTCCCGGGGCCGCGCTGCCCGAGTCTCCCCCCACCCCCAGGAACTCTCTGATTCTCTGCTTCTCCCCCCCCCAGTCTCCGTCACCCTGGATGTGGAAACAGCGCATCCGGAGCTCGAGGTGTCTGAGGATCGGAAGAGGGTGAGATGTATCCAGATCCGGAGGAGTCTGCCTGACACCGGGAAGAGGCTTACAGGCTCGGCGTGTGTGCTGGGATCGGAAGGATTCACATCGGGGAGACATTACTGGGAAGTGGAGGTGGCGGGGAGTCAGTGCTGGAGTCTGGGAGTCGCCGCAGAATCTGTGGAGAGGAAGAGAGGGGTCACACTGACCCCGGAGACTGGAGTCTGGAGAATCGGGTGGTTGGATAATAAGTTTAAATCATTCACCTCCCCTTTATCCCCTCTCCCTGCCCATGCCTTCCCCGGGAGGGTGGGAGTTTATCTCAGTTACGAGTCCGGGACAGTTTCATTTTATGACGCGGACACCAAGTCCCATCTCCACACCTTCTCTGGGAATAAATTCACGGAGAAACTTTATCCTTTCTTCGCGACTTGCCATGAAAACCAGTGGCTGAGAATCTGCTCCGGTTCCGCTCCGGTGTGTAAAAGGCGCAGGTCCCGGGACCGGCATTAGGAGCGAGACGGGCAGAAACCCGGTGGAGAATAGGTCGGGGCTGAACGGCTCCCATTTAATCCCCAAATTCCGCGTCGAAAAAACCCAGGGAGCGCGGAGATAAAACCAGGGGGGAATGTAAATGTGGGAAGGGTGAAATAAACAGCAACTGAAATCAGAGCTGTCGATCCGTTCATTTTAACGCGTTAACTGCATCCGTCAACGGAACAGAAAGTACTTTTGTGAAAATATAAAGATTGAAACAATCGCCCTTCCCGCGGGTTCAGCAGCAGCTGTGGGCGGCGGGTCCTGAGCTCCGGGCTCCCCCGGGTCCTAAAGTCCGTCGACCATTAAAATTTAAAGTGTGTTTGTAGCATTTGCTCTCCAAACAAGATTTGTTTTCTTCGGAACGGATCTTTGGAAGAATGGGTTCAAACCGAATTCCCGGTTCCAGGTGGGAGCCCGTTGTGCTCCGGCTCTGTCTGTCTCTGTAGGATACGTAGATCATTCCTTGTTTCAGTCGCCGCCAGACCCCTCCCTCACCTCTCTCTCAGGTACATCATGTCTGTATCGGTGCTGCTTCCTGCTCTCGTTCACCGCTTTAACGCTTCATCTCCCTCACTGCCAGTTTCCAACCAGCTCCCACTTTCCTCTGCTCCAGCCCCGACTCTTTCCTTCGCTTTCTCACCATCTCTGTGCGAGTGCCCAAAGTCAATTCCAAGCCCGCGGACGCCATCGGCTACTCCGTCTATCCACTACCCCAGTTTGCGCATCAGAAATGGAATATTCACTCCAGATCGAGTGCGTACAACAACAACCCGCTCACATTTACACAATGTCATCGCATCTCTTTTAAAATAACCCAAAATGCTTTACTGATGTCAAAATAAGTGAAATGCGGTCACTATTTGCGACAGAAATGCAGGAGTCAATTTTGCTGACAGGGACATTCACAAACAGGTTTTAAAACCAAGCTCTAAAGTCCAAACAGTTTGGGGTTTATTTCATTTACACTCTGAAAGCACCAAGGCACGTAATTCGAATAAACAAAATCTTTCTATTTGGTTCTTGTGCATTTTACTGGTCATGCGAATGATCCAAATTCAACAAAGGGGGATTAAATGTAACTAACCATATAACAATTACAGCACGGAAACAGGCCCTCTCGGCCCTTCCAGTCCGTGCCGACCATTTGTTTTCCCCTAGTCCCATAACTTACCCCTCCATCCCTTCCCGTCCATTACCTATCACTTTTCTTTTAATGTTAAAATAATCGATCCTGCCTTCACCACTTCTGCTGGAAGCTCATTCCAGTACCCTCTGAGTAAAGAAGTTACGTTACCCCTAAACTATTGCATTAATCTATTAATTTATCATTTTGTCCAGTTTACGGGTCTTTACCCTCAAAGAGGATCCACTCATAGCTTCCACAAATGCTTCTTGATCAATTTAATTCCACCAGAAGTTCACTTCTCGCTCCTGCATTGAGGGTCTCTCCACTATTCCACCTCACGCATGCGCCGCATCTGCAGACTCTGGTGTCCCAGTGAATTGTGGGCATCAACGATGAACCAAGCGTTATAAATGATTACATTAAACAAATCGCATGCTTGTAGAACTTCAAAATAGCAGAATATGTTTTTTAAATATGCAGCGCGTCAAGAAGGTTGCTACAAATTCCATGCACACAACCTCAAGCATGTCAGGAAGTTCAGTTCACCGCAGTGCCGCTTTCAACCATGAGGCAGGTGATGCCGAGCTGTCTAAATGTTTGCGCGACGCAGTGTCCCGACCTGCTGGTAAAAGCCGATACTGCGGAATCGGCCGATATGTTAACCCATTGGCCGTGGTGGCGGTGAATCTGCGGCAGCGAGAATGAACTGATTCCGATGCTGGAGGCCGGTATCGGCACGGGAGCAGTGGCGTGTGACTGAAACACAATCCGGCATGCGAGAGATACGAACAGGAGAGACCGCAAGAGCTACCGGGTTGTCTAACTTGAGTAATACATTGCGCTATTATTGGCATTGTTTTTCATCAACTTAATGTGTTAATGCAATACTGTTCTTAATAAACAAAACTTAACCTTATTAAGGAATTAATGCAAGTAGGTGTTCAATTTCTCAGGGTGTAGATGTTGCTGCAAGACCAGGATTTATTGCACATCACTAATTGCCCTCTCAGTAGATCGCTCGGCCATTTCCAAGGGGGAAATACTTAAAATTGTATCCCTGGATTGTGCCACTAGATTCCTCGATCGATAACTAAATCGATGCCTCGCCACCACACCCCAACCTCCAGTTGATGCCTCGAGTTCACCAGTTCCTATTGGATTGCGGCCCTTGAGTTAATAACCATGTTTAAAGACGGGATTATTCCAGTCATGATCTTACACACCTTTGTAAGATCACCCCTCATCCTACTCCGCTCCAAGGAATAAGGTCCTAGTCTGCCAAACCTCTCCCTATACTTCATGAGTTAATAAAATGCTGTTCTTAATAAACAAAACTTAACCTTCTTATCAAGGAATTAATGCAAGTAGGTGATCAATTTCTCAGGGTGCAGATGTCGCTTCAAGACCAGCATTTACTGCACATCACTAATTGCCCTCTTGAGTAGATCGCTCGGCCATTTCCAAGGACATTTGATGTTCAACCACTTTGAACGAGTTGGATCTTAAACAAAATAAGACTGCTGCGGTCATTGTATTTCAGACAGTTTATTTCTTTCAAACATTTGAGGTGATTAATTGTATTAAATGTGGGGAAAAAGACTTACAATTGTGTCCCTGGATTGTGCCACTGGATTCATAGAAAATAGGTGCAGGAGGAGGCCATTCGGTCCTTCGAGCCAGCACCGCCATTCATTCTTCGTTCGATAACTAAATCGGTGCCTCACCACCGCACCCCAACCTCCAGTTGATGCCTCAAGTTCACCAGTTCCTATTGGATTGAGGCCCTTGAGTTAATAACCATGTTTAAAGCCGGGATTATTCCCGTTGTGATCTTTCACACCTCCATAAGATCACCCCTCATCCTCCTGCGTTCCAAGGAATAAGGTCCTAGTCTGCCCAACCTCTCCCTATGGCGAGGCAACATCCTCATAAATATTGTCTCCACCCTTACCAATGTATCCACATTTTTCATTCAGCAGAGTGAACAAAACAACATATTACTCCAAACTTAATATGAAATGATGCGCGGTTTTTCCAAATATAGATGCACCTGAAGATGAGTGCACTGATGTGGGGTGCACCCACAGGTGCAACGCCTCCTCATATACACCTTAGCGCTGGTCCCTTGAACCTTGCGGTCATCGCTTCCGAAGCGGTTAGGAAAGTTGAGGGGGAGGGAGGGTGTAGTCATGATCCTATGCTATCCCACACCCACCAGGGACAAGTTTTTTTTTAACCTACAAACCTGTACGCCTTTGGAATGTGGGAGGAAACCGAGAAAACCCACACAGACAGAGCCGGATTTAGATGAAGAGAGGCCCTAGGCTATTCCACTTGTGAGACCCCTCCCAATCCCCCACCCCCACGATGAGTGGAAGATGGAAGAGACCACCAGATTGACACCGATGTGCAGCCCAGCGTGGCCAATGAGATAAGGGCTGGAAAGCTGCGCTTTTTATTTATTGCCAGTGCTTGTGTCGAGTTATCGGCTTAAAACACTATTCTGAAATGGAGGGCAAGGAAAATTACTTAAGTGATGTTTAGAGACTACAGTGTGTTGTGACAGCATATGTAAGAAACTATGACTGTCAAAAATATTATACACCAGGCCTGTACGAAGCTTTTCAAAAAGGTGGGTGGCATGACATGGACAGCTTCAATTCTTGAATTTAAAAAAATGTATACAACAATGACCCCAATCATCACATTCCGTGGGAGGGTGAACACCCCCTACCCCCCTCGGTCGCTACGCTCCCTCGAAATTTCTCACTCTCAACTCTCACCCAATGTTGGCAGCTCGGTGACTGTCAAAAATATTATACACCAGGCCCGTATGAAGCTTTTCAAAAAGGGGAGGTGGCATGGCAGAATTACAAAACTTTTATGTGAAATAAGTGCACGCAACGCATATCACAAGCATGAAGCTCAAAGACCCTTGCGGCCGGGGTCCAGGGCCCGCTTAAGAGCCCTGGAAGCTCTGGGGTTTTAGATGCTCTCTAGTGCATTCTGGGCCTTATTTTACTTCGGAGTCACGTGAGTGACTACGTGAAGAAGCCCCGCCTGGCGCCTGATCGGCATTACATCGACGCTGACGGCAGAAGCAAGAGCTGCAGAGCGCAGCTCCCCTCAGCGGTAAGGAACGGGCCCGCAGGTAAGTGCATATGAATTCACTTGTAGGGCATTCTAAAAAACTGTTATGCTGGCGTATAAGCCAGCAAAGTGAAAGTAAAAATTAAAACAAAATGGAGACGTCTCAGAGGAAGGTTTCGCGGGTAAAAAGATCGTCCCGGGGTGAGACTAAAGAGTCGGGACAAGAGATTAGTGCGGAGCCGATTCCGATACCGGTGGCCGTTGACTTACCCGTTAGTGAGACTGTAGTTGCTCCACAAGCAAAAACCACGGAGGAAAATGTGCCTAAGAAAAGTAAAAAGAAATCCGTGAAGCCCGTGGTTTCTGATGATGACTGATAACGAAAGTCCTCCGGATAATAAAGCCATGTGGCTTAAAATGGAACATATGGAGAAAGTTCTCCAAAATATTATGAGACAAGGGTCAAAGAACCCAGAATTTTTCCAAACAGACCCTGAGGGGTTTGAATATCCAGAATATGGCTATATGCCAAATTGGGAATATGAAACTCCAGACCCAGGATTAAGGATGGAGGAAGTCTCCTTTGATGAATTCTCAGGAGTACCAGGGCTGCAAGAGACAGACCCTGAAAGTGGTGATGTGGATTGTGAGTGCACACCACAAAGAAAAAAGAAAAGGCCATGTGTGCCTGATGTGGCAAGATATTTTGCTATACCTGAAGGAAGTGGTGAGGCTATGGAAGAAAACCTAGCTGCCAGCATTAATTATATGGTATCTCACCAACTTCAAGATTCTGTGATGGCTGAAACAGCAGAATTATATAAAACACCGGAAAATTGCACCTCATTGAAGGTACCTACGGTGAATCCGACTATATGGGCAACTATGTCATCAGTCATGAGAGGACAAGAAATACGGTTTCAAACTGATTTCAGCTTCCATTACTGCTTTTGGAAAGCAAATGGAAGGGTCGGAAATTCCTTTTATGAAATCAATTGTATGAGTTAAATTGCGATTCGGCCCATATTTCACCCTAGATTTGCAGATCTGTGCCGATCAAGTGGTGTTCAAACTCCTGGTTATTTATTTGGAGAAAACCTGCCTAAACAAATCAGAGAAATGAACGAAGAGGCTAAATCTATTAGCTACATGAGACCTTTTGTTTTTGACAAAAAAGGTACAATACACCAAGAAGGGGATTTGATTTTGGAACAAACAGAGGCAGGAATATGGTAAGGAGATATTACCATCCAACATAGCCTAATATTTACCCATATACAGGGAGAAGGAGACCACCACGTTCATATGGAGAGGTACAAAAACTTTATTCTGTTCATAAAGAAACTTTGGACGAATCTCCAGTTGGTGGGAGATTACAAATGTTTTATGATGAATGGCTTCGCATCTCATCTGACGGGTTTATTTTACAAACTGTTTCAGGAGCTACAATAACATTTAAAGAAGGTATTGATCCACCGGTACAGTATAAACCTATTCATGGTTTCATGTTCTCTGCTATTGAGGAAGCAGAAATTAATGTGGAAATTGACAAATTGTTTAAAAAAGGTGTTATTGAAAAAACTGTTGAGCATCCACACCAATTTGTGTCAAACATTTTTCAAAGAGATAAAAAAGATGGTGGTTGTAGAATTATTCTGGACCTTACAAACTTTAATACATTTGTCCAGTATAAACATTTCAAGATGGAAACATTCAACACAGCAAGACATTTGATATCAGCAGGTTGTTATATGGCTACAATAGATTTAAAGGATGCGTACTATTCAGTACCAATACATCGTTTTTTTCGGAGGTACTTAAAATTTAATTGGCTGGGACAGCTGTGGCAATTTAAAGCATTACCTAACGGGTTAAGTTCAGCTCCTAGGCTCTTCACAAAGCTGTTGAAACCAGCTTTAGCACAATTAAGAGCACAGAAGCACATCATTATGGCTTATCTGGATAACATTTTAATTGTCAGTAATAATCAGGATTCAGCTGGAAAATCAGTTTCAGCAACTAAAACTTTATTTGAAAAACTAGGGTTCCTGATTCATCCAATTAAGTCCAAGCTGCAGCCAGCACAAACAATTAATTATTTAGGTTTTGTGATTAATTCAGTTACTATGTTAGTAACTTTGCCAACGGACAAGATTGTTGATATTTCAACTGTATGTTGGGGTCTCATTCACAAATCTTATCCCTCCATCCGAGAGGTAGCAAAGGTTATTGGTAAATTAGTAGCATCATTTCCTGCAGTGGAATTTGGTCCATTACATTACCAAAACCTTCAAAGGGACAAAACGCAAGCTTTAAAAAAGCGAGCAGGCCATTTTGATAGGCCTATGCAATTAACAAAAGAAGCTTTATTGGAATTACAATGGTGGATTGAAAATGTTCCACATGCTGCTAAAATCATTTTAATACAGCAGCCTGAAGTGTTTTTACAAACAGATGCAAGTGCTCTCAGATGGGGGGGGGGGGGGGGGGGGGGGGGGGGGGGGGGGGGGGCGACAGATAATTTTACCAGCTGTGGGGGCAGATGGACTGTCCAAGAGGAATTGTTTCTCCAAACATGGTATTCATTATTTGGAGTTATAGGGGGCATTTTATGGATTAAAAGCCTATTGTTCTACAAAAAAGAATCTGCATGTACAGATACAATTAGACAATAAGACAGCTGTTGCATATATTAATCACATGGGTGGAGTAAGGTCGGTATCATGTGATTGTCTGGTCAATCAGATATGTCATTGGTGTATTAAGCACCAAATTTGGATTTCAGCAAGTTATATCCCAGGTAAAGACAATCCTGTGTGGTGGCAGACAACAGATCAAGGGTATTTAAAGACAACACAGAATGGATGTTGAACCCACAAGTTTTCAGTAAAATTGTTATTTGCTATGGGTTACCAGGCATTGATCTGTTTGCATCAAGATTAAATCATCAATTGCCTAAATAAGTGTCTTGGGAACCCGATCCAGGTGCGGTAGCAGTAGATGCATTTTCGCTACATTGGGGAAATATGTTATTTTATGCTTTTCCTCCATTTGGCCTGGTTAGGCAATGTCTTAAGAAAATAGAACAAGATTCTGCCACAGGATTATTGGTGATTCCAAATTGACCCACACAACCATGGTTCCCGTTGATGTTAAAGATGATCAAGGAACCATATACGTCGATTCCTAGCTGCAGTGATTTGTTAATACAACCAGTAACAAAAGAAATTCATCCATTACATGTTCATATGAATTTGTTAATCTGCAGGTTTTGACCAGACCACTGCAAGGGCTTGGACTGTCGGATAGGACCATGGATGTTATAGTCTCATCATGGTGAGATAGCACTAAGAAACAATATATGACACATAAAGAAATGGGAAGTTTTTTGTAGACAATCAAATATATCTTATCATACTCTGAACATTTCAAACATATTGGAGTTCCTTGCTGAGTTGTATTTTGAGCAGCACTTAAGTTATAGTGCCATTAATAGTGCTCATAGTGCTTTATCGTCCTATTTAGGACAAATTTCTGACCATGAATCAATTGGATCTCATCCATTAATATCCAGGTTTATGAAAGGGATTTTTAACAAAAATCCACCCAAGCCAAGATATACAGAAATTGGGCGACATCCACTACAAACCAACTGACTCCCACAGCAACCTGGACTACTCTTCCTCCCACCCTGCTTCCTGTAAGGACTCCATCCCCTATTCCCAATTCCTCCGTCTACGCCGCATCTGCTCCCAGGATGAGGTGTTCCACATCAGGTCATCACAAATGGCCTCATTCTTCAGAGAACAGGGATTCCCCTCCCCCACTATTGATGAGGCTCGCACCAGGGTCTCCTCCATACCCCGCAACACTGCCCTCGCTCCCCATTCCCCCACTCGCAAACAGGGCAGAGTCCCCCTGGTCCTCACCTTTCACCCCACCAGCCGGAAAATACAACACATAGTCCTCCGCCAGTTTCGCCACCTCCAACGTGACCCCTCCACCCGCCACATCTTCCCATCTCCCCCCCTGTCTGCCTTCCGCAAAAGACCGCTCCCTCCGCAACTCCCTTGTCAACTCTTCCCTCCCCTCCCACTCTACCCCTTCCCCGGGCACTTTCCTTTGCAACCGCAAGAAATGCAACACTTGTCCCTTCACCTCCCCCCTCCACACCTTTCAGGGACCCAAGCAGTCCTTCCAGGTCCGACAGAGGTTCACCTGCACCTCCTCCAACCTCATTTACTGCATCCGCTGCTCCAGATGCCAGATGATCTATATCGGTGAGACCAAGTGGAGGCTTGGCGATCGTTTCGCCGAACACCACCGCTCGGTCCGCAAAATCCTACCCGACCTCCCGGTGGCTCAGCACTTCAACTCCCCCTCCCATTCCGTATCCGACCTCTCGGTCCTGGGCCTCCTCCACGGCCAGAGTGAGCAACACTGCAAGTTGGAGGAACAGCACCTCATATTCCGCTTGGGGAGTCTGCATCCTTTGGGCTTGAACATTGAATTTTCTCAATTCTGTTAACCCTTGGTGTCTCCTCCCCTTCCCACCTCTCCCTCAGCCCTCGGCCCTGGCATTCCCTCTATCTCTATCTCCCTCCCCCACCCTATTCGCACTAGCTTCTCATTTTCACAGTGTGTTGGATGTGGCCACAAAGAGAAGGCGGGTACGATTGAGTTGGATGATCAATGGCTGCAGGCTGTGAATCCCCTTTATCATCGATACATTTTTTTGCATATCTTTCATTCATTGTTCTTTATCTCTCCACATCACCGTCTATATCTCTCGTTTCCCTGATCCCTGACCAATCTGAAGAAGGGTCTCGACCCGAAACGTCGCCTATCTCCTTCGCTCCTTAGATGCTGCTGCACCCGCTGAGTTTCTCCAGCTTTTTGTGTAACCCCAGAAATTTGGGATGTTAGCATTGTACTTACTTGGCTTAGGCAATGGACCCCAATCACAGTTAAGTCTTTGGAAAAATTAACATTTAAAGTAGTAATGTTAATGGCGTTGGTTTCAGCACAAAGAGTGCAAACTTTGCAAATGCTACGTTTAGATTGTATGCATGTGGCTTCAGATAACATTGTGTTTTACGTTTATGATCTGATCAAACAAAGCCGACCAGGGAGAACTGGAGCTAATGTAATGTTCAAAGCTTACGCTATTGATCCAACGTTATGTGTAGTTAGACACTTGACTCAATATATAAAAGTTACCAAGAGTCTTTGAGGTGATGAAAAAGCATTATTTATTACACGTAAGAAACCACACACAAAAGCATCAGTACAAACCATTTCTAGATGGTTAAAACAGGTGTTAGATTTAGCTGGAGTAGACACTGATGCGTTTAAATCTCACTCCACCAGGGCTGCAGCTATGTCCGCGGCGAAGTTACAGGACGTACCGCTCGAACACATTTTAGAAGCCGCAGGGTGGTGTAAAGAAAAAACTTTTTCAAAGTTCTACGATAAACCTGTTCTCACAATGACAGGCTTTGGACACGCGGTGTTGGGTTCACTGTAATCATCTGCTTTGTTTCACTATCGATTTATATTATCGATTTATGTTATCACTTTATATCTTTTGTCACTTGGTAGTGATTTTCCCCTGGTATAAAAGGGGTTATTATTTGTTCTTTTATCATTAAAAGATTTATTAAATAAACTAACGCTGAATTCTGGAAAAAGGTTATTTACTCACTTATGTGTTGACCTAGCCGGACTGTCGTATGGAATGAATCTACGACATAAAAAACACAGAAGCTACAAAATCTTCACGTAGTCACTCACGTGACTCCGAAGTAAAATAGTAAGATTAAATGAGAACTTACCAGTTCGAAGTTTGATCGTTATTTTATGAGGAGTAACGATGAGGGATTACGTGCCCTCCACTCCTGATCCTCATAAATTAAATGATCATCTGGTAGTTCTAAATCTATGTTGAGCCTTACTATCTTACTCCGGCTATTATGTTCTGTGTTTTTCATGCCGCTTCTTTGAAGTATGCCGATCATACGCCAGGCGGGGCTTCTTCACGTAATCCCTCATCGTTACTCATAAAATAACGATCAAACTTTGAACTGGTAAGTTCTCGTTTAATCTTACTATTTTGGAGCATTTTTGCATCAAATTTATGACCAATATTTCAGAAATAATTTTGGTTGAGTCAAGAATAATGAGTGGTTGGAATGGGATGATTAGGGTCTTTGTTGTACACATTTTTTAAAATCAAGAATTGAAGCTGTCCTTGTTTTAATAATCAAGTTGTACTGTAAAATGTTATGAAGGAGCCTGCAAACACTGCAAATAAAATACTGTAAGCTTTTGCAGTAAATAAAACCTTTTAGAAAATGTATTGTGTGTTGATTTGATTGCCTATTACTGTTCGACTGAGTTAGTGTGTGCACATTGAAAATATGATGTAAAATGAAAGTCGCAAACTATGGAATTCATATTTTACAGTATAGTTATCAAGGAAAAGAAAGCAGTTCCAATTGTTTGATATTCATGTGGTGGAGAAAATAGAATTGCTCTAACGCCTACCTTAATTTTGCAATCTCACTAAAGATAATCCCCCTTTCCCTCTCCCCCTCCCTCTCCATCTCTCTCTCCCTCCACCTCTCTCTTCCTCCCCCTTCCCCTCTCTCTCTCCCCCTCCCCTCCCTCTCTCTCCCCACTCTGTCTCACCCCCCCTTTCCCCCTCTCACATCCCCCCTCTCTCCCTCTCACGCAGCGAGACTCCGACTCGGCGCAGCCAAATAACATTCATTCCCCGAGTCGCAGCGTGTGCAGTGGAAAACACTTTGAACCAGGAAGAAAGACTGGATAGACTCGGTTTATACTCTCTAGAATTTAGGAGGTTGAGAGGGGATCTTATAGAAACTTACAAAATTCTTAAGGGGTTGGACAGGCTAGATGCAGGAAGATTGTTCCCGATGTTGGGGAAGTCCAGGACAAGGGGTCACAGCTTAAGGATAAGGGGGAAATCCTCTAAGACCGAGATGAGAAAGACTTTTTTCACACAAAGAGTGGTGAGTCTCTGGAACTCTCTGCCACAGAGGGTAGTTGAGGCCAGTTCATTGGCTATATTTAAGAGGGAGTTAGATGTGGCCCTTGTGGCTAAGGGGATCAGAGGGTGTGGAGAGAAGGCAGGTACGGGATACTGAGTTGGATGATCAGCCATGATCATATTGAATGGCGGTGAAGGGCCAAATGGCCTACTCCTGCACCTAATTTCTATGTTTCTATGTAAAAGGAATCAGAGATCGAGAAAATAGAGCAGGAACAGAAGCAGAGCATTTCTGGAGTTCAGGTGAGGGGTTGTACTATCGATTTAATGTTTTTATGTCGATTCCGTCCCTGTGATGCCTGTAATAAGTTGACACCTCTATTGAGCTCATTAGTCATGGACCCGAGATGTTGGGAGCGGTTGGGCAGCCTAGGACGTTATTCAGTGGAGCACAGGAGTCTGAAGAATGACCTATTGCATGAATATAATATCACGAAACAAAATGTTAGGGTGAATAGTCAGTCTTTTACACTAAGTAGGGCGTCGAGCATGTGAGGGCATAGTTTTAATGTGGGAGGGTACAGATTTATTACGAACATTTTCTATTAGGGGAAAGTTTGGTCGTGGGTATATGGAACGAGCTGCCAGGGGAGGTAGTTGATTCAGGTACCATAACAATATTTAAAAGATATTTGCACAAATTCGTGGATCGAAAATTTTAGAACCAGGTGGGCCAAATGCGGACTGGTGGAAATAGCCTAGATTTGCTGTATGACTCTATGAAGTCTGTCATTCTAAGTGGTGCTGCTGTCTGCTAGTTCTGGTGACTTGGTTTTGTACAGTGAGGGTTAATGGACACGTGAAATGGAACAGGTTGCAGGGAATTGTTCTGGGAAAATGGGAATGATGTGATTGTACATTACTTTCACCAAATATTTCTGAATTATTGCGACGAGCTCTTGAATTGCCAAGGTATTGAAAGCATGTGAATGGGATTAGTGTAGATACGTACACAGCAGCCCAGCATGGACATGTTCGGCCGAATGGCATATTTCTGCACTACAGGATTCAACATTGATTAGCCAAATGTCACCTTCCATATCATGAGGAAACACTGCAGTGTGACACAATATATTGATTCTCATCTTTCATCTGACAGGAAGTCACACAACCTTCAGTCAAAGATCACATCCCAGTTTGCTGAACTGCACCAAATTCTCACTGAGAAAATGCAGCGATTACTCAGAGATATCCAAGAAGAAGAGAAGAAGATTGTAAAAACAATGGAGATAAATCTTCACGAGAATTTAAATTCCATTCAAGGGGAACTCTCAAAGTTACTGGAACAGATAGACCACAAGGATGGCGTGATGTTTCTGAAGGTGAGGGGGTTACACTACAGTTTGGCGAAGTGAAAGTGCACGGTCACAGGCACAGTCTCTGCCTCAGAAGGCGATGTAGGCCGGCTTTCTGGATGCCTTCAAGGGAGAGTTAGATAGAGCTCTTAAAGATAGCGGAGTCGGGAGATATGGGGAGAAGGCAGGAACGGGGTACTGATCGTGGATGATCAGCCATGATCACATTGAATGGCGGTGCTGGATCGAAGGACCGAATGGCCTACTCATGCACCTATTGTCTATTGTCTGGAATTAACCTGGTGAACCTACGCTGAACTCCCTCAATAGCAAGAATGTCCTTCTTCAAATTGGGAGACAAATACTGCACACAATACCCCAGGTGTGGTCTCACAAGGGGCCTGTACAACTGCAGAAGGAATTCTTAGCTCCTATACTCAACTCGTCTTGTTATGAAGGCCACCATGCCATTTGCTTTCTTCACTGCCTGTTGTACCTGCATGCTTACTTTCATTGACTGATGTACAAGGACCCCCAGATCCTGTTGTACTTCCCCTTTTTCCCAACTTGACTCCATTTAGATAATAATCTGTCTTCCTGTTTTTGCCACCAAAGTGGATAACCTCACACGTATCCACATTAAACTGCATCTGCCATGCATCTGCCCTTGCACCCAACATGTCCAAGTCACCCTGCATCCTCATAGCATCCTCTTCACAGTTCACACTGCCACCCAGCCTTGCGTCATCTGCAAATTTGCTAATGTTTTAATCCCTTCATCTAAATCATTAATGTATAATGTGCACAATTTAAGCTGCAGTCCCAGCCTTACGGAATCTCCATAGTCACTGCCTGCCATTCTGATAGGGACCCGTTAATCCCTACTCTTTGTTGCCTGTCTGTCAACCAATTTTCTATCCATGTCGGCACCCTTCCCCCAATACCACGTGCTCTAATTTTGCCCACTAATCTCCTAAGTGGGACCTTATCAAATGCTTTCTGAAAGTCCAGGTACACTACATCCACTGGCTCTCCCTTGTCCATTTTCCTAGTTACATCCTCAAAACATTCCAGAAGATTAGTCAAGCATGATTTCCCCTTCAAGAGAAAATGATGCAGTTTACCCCCAAAACACAAGTATATCATTGAGTGAGGTTTCAGACTTGGTTCACTGTTCTCACGTGGCATGCTGGACACCAATCTTGTAGGTAGATCCTGCTGTACCTTTCTTTTGTTTAAACACTGAAGTAGATCACTGAGTAATAGATATCCGGCTTGCCTCATTCACAGGGATGCTTATTCCCCCAGTTTTAGCACCGTTTCGAACGTTATTCAATTATGTTTCAATTCTTATTCCTCTTATCATTTCCCATTTCTTCAGAACTATTTCCCCTTCCAAATTTAAACTCAGAAAAATGTTCAATGATTTTTCAATAATTTTTTTTATTATATTTTCAAGCTTCAGTGCATATTGTAATTATCTATGTATTTCATAGGAAATACCTTGTTCTCAAGTTTATTGTTTTAATGAGCACAGGTTCATCATATCATAATAATAGTAATTGATTTTCTTTAGGAACATTTTATCCTAGTTACCAGAGCATTAGGAATAAAATGGATGTGAATGAACCATTATAGATTCAATTAAATACTGGCTGAAGTGTAACTAATTGTACGTCGAGATATTCACTTCAGAGTTCAAAATTTAAAAAAATGAGGTATCTACATTGCGAACAAACATATGGTTCCATTAATTGGGCAGTAATGTATTCTGATGACCTGAACTTAATTCTGGAGTTAATTATATAAATAAGCCATATTTGTTTATGTCAGCATAAAATATTGTTTGTATCACTTTCTCTAGAAAGTATATTATCAGAATAATATTCCGCATTTCTTGTGGAATTTATTAAAGGTCATCATACATTTCAGGTTTTATTTTTCTTCGCCCCACAAGCAGTGAAAATATTTCAAACTCCCGCCCATTTTAATCCGCCACTGATCTTAAAATGTTCCATCCCATTATCTCTGACATCTTCTCCAGACTTACTCGTGGGTTGCATACTCGCAGTTATTTTCATCGACATTCCTAATGCTTTCCCCCGTGTTCGATGTCTCTACGTCAATATCCACTTTCTGTCAATGTGACAGCGGCAAGGAGCTGGGAAATGGGAATTTTCAGCGGGCTTTTTTGTTGCAATTTGGTGAGATACCCACTGTCGGGATCACGATGATCTATCTCAATCTATTGAGATTTGTGTTTTGTTTATTTCAGGAGGAAGCCGGTCGCAAGACGTGGTAGGACATGCTTATGACTAAAACAATGTAATTTTTAAAAGAACAGCAACAACTAAAAATATTGCTCTGTTTATATCCAACCGTTAAATATGTTGCAGGGTTAGCGATGAAGCCAAACTAATGTTGGTGGTAGATGGCGCGCTGCCGATTGAAAAGTATGATTGCACCTTTTTCTACAACATGGCATTGAGAGAAATATTTGATGTCATCATAAGAGGTAAAACTGAAATATATTAACAACTCTGAAGAAGGGTTTTCGACCCGAAATGTTGCCATTTCCTTCGCTCCATAGATGCTGCCTCACCCGCTGAGATTCTCCAGCATTTGTGTCCACCTTTGATTTTCCAGCATCTGCAGTTCCTTCTTAAACATATTAACAACTCTTTGTGTGAAGAAAACGGTGTCCTCCAGTATTGATATACCTGCATGACAATAAGGTTTTGATGAACTAGCCTACAATCTTGTTGCACATTTGACAGACTCCCTCGCTATCCACAACATTTGCCATTCTCCACAAACGTACTAGACACACCTCCTACAATCAATTGCCAATCAATTGTTGAAAGTAGTTGTTGTGTTACCGATTGAAAAGATTGATCTCACCTTTTTCCACAACATGGCATTGAGAGAAACATCTGATATCATCAAACAAGGTAAATCTAATACATTTTACATTGTTCTTTTTAAGACATCTTTATGTAATACTTGTATGTGAAGAATAATGGTATTAATGGACTCTGGGGGAAGCATCACCATGACAGGGAACTAAGTTTGCACTGAACAAATCTTTAAGCCTGGGTGAATGGGTTTGCTGCGCTGGGTGAAATTGCGTAGACTAGGCCTGTGTACTCGAGAGTTCAGGTGTATTGGAGGAGATCTCAGTGAAACACATAGTACTTACAGGGCTCAGTGGGCTGGATACAGGGAGGATGTTTCCCCTGTCTGAGGGGGTCTGGAGCCAGTGGACACCCTCTCAGAATGTGGGCTGGACCATTTAGGACAGAGACAAGGAGACATTACTGCACGCAGACACTGGGCAACCTTTGGAATTCCCTGCATCGGTGGCTGTGGATAATCAGTCATTCAGTGCTCTTGGAGCCAGAGAGCCACGGCTGTACATACAGAGTCAGGCCCTCCGGCCCAAGGCGTCCATGTCCACATTTTTCCCAGACACACTAATCCCATTCGCCCACATTAGAACCGTATTATTCAACATATCGCAATGCCTCTTAAATGTGGTAATTACATCTGATTTCCCCCACATCCTCTGGCAAAACATTCCAGGTATTAACCACTCAGATCCACTTTAAACCCACTTGTGTTAAACCCACACCCTCCAGTATTGATAACCCTGCACGACAATAAGGTTTTGATGATCGAGCCTATATCCTGCTGCAGACTTTGACACACTTCCTTGCTATCCACAACATTACCCGTTCTCCACAAACTTAGTAGTCACACCTCCAACATTCACATTCCAAGCCATGAAAACATAAAATAAACAGCAAAGGTTGCAGCACCGATCTCTGCTACACATCACCCGTCACCAGACGTCCAAGCAGAAACATCATCCTTCTACCGCTACATTCCTCCTCCAACCACCAAGCCAATTTTGGATCCATTTAACCAGTTTGCTTGGATCCCACCTGCCTTCACTTTCTGGACCAGCCTTACATGCGGGAACTTTATCGTGTCCCTCAGTTGGACAGGCTGTGCAGGAAGATTGTTCATTGGGGAAGTCCAGGACAAGGGGTTTTAAGGTAAGGGGGAAGTCTTTTAGGGACAGATGAGATCGTTTTTCACACAGAGAGTGGCGAATCTAATTCTCTGCCTCAGTTGTAAGACGTGGCATTATGGAAACTGAGTTGGATGATCACCTTCATATTGGAATGGCGGTGCAGGCTATCTATGTAAGCATAGTATTGGTTGTACAGACGCATTAAAACCACCCTCCACTATCGTAAACAAGTAAACAGTAGCAGATTGCCTTGCCTGCCCAGTGTGATCACGGCAACTCCACCCCACATCTCTACATCCTCTTTAACCACCTCTAATTACCACTCACATCCGTCCCATTTTCCAATCTGCCCCTCCTTTGCCATCTGCTGGCAAGATATTTAAATGCCCGCCTCATTTCTCCATCCCCACTCGGTTGTGGTATTGGTTTAGTTTATTGTTTCACGTGCACCGAGGTACAGTGAACATCTTAGTTTGCCCGCTATCCATTCAAATCATACTGTATGCGAGCACAATCAAGTTGTACCAAGTCAGAGCAGCGGCCGCATGGTTCAGGGGGAAGTTCAAGTTCTGAAAGTGAAATTCTGTAAAGGCTCGTCCTTTTTTACGCACGATTTAAAATTCAAGAAGCCAATCGCCCATCATTCTGAGGATCACGACTCGAACCGTGAAACATCCTTGTCCATCTGTAAGATATGCGATGTGCTCACAATCACTACTCAAAGACTAAATCGTGAAAGCAAGAGATTCTTTATTTACGAGTCTGCAGAGTCGGGTGCCTCTCCAAGTTGAGACACACCGAAGTCAGAAGGGTAAACCCCCTTTACACACACAATTCTACATCCAACCTCCCCTCCTTTGACCTGCTCCAATCAGACACTGAGGTGGACAACCTGTAGGTACGTCCCCCCAGTACCTCCCACATCATACATTGCATCCATGGTAATGAGCAGTTTCTTGACCAGGGGTGTGTTGTAATATTCATTTATTTTATTAAGCATGCTCAGTTGTTCATGACCTATCCTAGTTTTACTCACCTCCAAGTGAACTCTCTCAGTTCTCCTATATCAGCACTAAAGCAAAGCTATAGTGACAAGGGTCCCATCTATCACCCCATTCTACTGATAGGGATCTATCTACATCACTCCCTTCTACCGCTATACAATGCTATCACTTCTTACTCAAGGATGGGTCTGGTAACTTTTATACACAGCTGTATCAGAACCCTCTCCCTGGCCCCTATTGGTTTGAATCCTCTTTAAAGCCCCTTACCATAGTGGGGTTTAATCACTTTATCCCTCACACCTCCACAGATGCTGCCTGACCCGTTCAGTCGACCGGCAATTTGTTTTTTTGTTCACGATTCCAGCAACTCCTGGCTCTTGCGTCTCAACTCTCAGTCGCCACTCGCCGTCTTCCCATCCACCCCACTGCCTACACTCACTCATTCCTCGCACTCGTACCACCATCTCCCCACACCCTACCCTGCGCCCTCTTCCCTCCACCCCCACACTAACCTACGCTGGGGTCACATCAAGCAGCCAATTCACCGAGAGCCCCTCACGCCTTCGGGAAAAAGTGGCAGGAAACCGGAGCAGCCCCGGAGAAGCATGTGGGGACGGGTTGGATGAACAAAGTCCACACAGGCAGAACCCACGTCGTTGGATCTCGCTGGCGGCCGCTGTAATCGCTGGAACACTCCGCCAGCCACAGCAGCGTTTGTGATGGGGCAGTGCAGTGAATGTATCTACTAAATAAGATGCTCGCCACCCAGATACATCGTCATCGATTTATATTCCAGATATGTTACTTTCTTTGCAGAATTTACAAAAGTCTCTGCGCGTGAGGCCACCATCAGTACTAGGCGGTCCTCCGGTTCACGGACAACACGGGGGACGAACACAAACACCGGACGGTGTGAAACCCCCTGCCCACCCCCAGCACTCACCCCCTCCCACCCCAACCCACCCCCTCCCACCCCCAGCACTCACCCCCCTCCCACCCCAACCCACCCCCCCTCCCACCCCCAGCACTCACCCCCTCCCACCCGGCCCCACCTGCAGCGGTGTCTCCAGTCCCAAACTGGTTTGTTTTCACGTGTACAAAGGTTTGTTTTGCATACTATCCAGTCAAATTAGATAACACTAAAGATAAATAAAATCAATAGATTGGGGAAAGGGATGATGTGCAGCCTATAGTTCTCAGCATTGCAGCGTCACAACCCGCTAACTTTTATACAATGTCCTCGCATCTCTTTTCGGAGACCACAGAGTGCTTTACCTGCGTAAATCACATTGACGTGTAGCCAGTAATCCAGACCCTCATCAATGAAGGCTCAGAGTACAACATCAGGAAATTGTCACAAAAAGCTGGAGTAACTCAGCAGGACAGGCCGGCAGCATCTCGGGACGGAAGGAGTGGGAGATGTGTTGGGTCATAGAAACATCGAAACATAGAAATTAGGTGCAGGAGTAGGCCATTCGGCCCTTCGAGCCTGCACCGCCATTCAATATGATCATGGCTGATCATCCAACTCAGTATCCCATACCTGCCTTCTCTCCATACCCGCTGATCCCCTTGGTCACAAGGGCCACATCTAACTCCCTCTTAAATATAGCCAATGAACTGGCCTCAACTACCGTCTGTGGCAGAGAGTTCCAGAGACTCACCACTCTCTGTGTGAAAAAAGTCTTTCTCATCTTGGTCTTAAAGGATTTCCCCCTTATCCTGAAGCTGTGACCCCTTGTCCTGGACTTCCCCAACATCGGGAACAATCTTCCTGCATCTAGCCTGTCCAACCCTTAAGAATTTTGTAAGTTTCTATAAGATCCCCTCTCAATCTCCTAAATTCTAGAGAGTATAAACCGAGTCTATCCAGTCTTTCTTCATAAGACAGTCCTGACATCCCAGGAATCAGTCTGGTGAACCTTCTCTGCACTCCCTCTATGAGACCAGAACTGTACGCAATACTCCAGGTGTGGTCTCACCAAGACCCTGTACAACTGCAGTAGAACCTCCCTGCTCCTATACTCAAATCATTTTGCTATGAAAGCTAACATGCCATTTGCTTTCTTCACTGCCTGCTGCACCTGCATGCCTACTTTCAATGACTGATGTACCATGACACCCAGGTCTCGCTGCATCTCCCCTTTTCCTAATCAGCCACCATTTAGATAATAGTCTGCTCTCCTGTTTTTGCCACCAAAGTGGATAACCTCACATTTATCCACATTATACTGCATCTGCCAAACATTTGCCCACTCACCCAGCCTATCCAAATCACCTTGCAGTCTCCTAGCATCCTCCTCACAGCTAACACTGCCCCCCAGCTTAGTGTCATCCGCAAACTTGGAGATATTGCCTTCAATTCCCTCATCCAGATCATTAATATATATTGTAAATAGCTGGGGTCCCAGCACTGAGCCCTGCGGCACCCCACTAGTCACTGCCTGCCATTGTGAAAAGGACCCGTTTACTCCTACTCTTTGCTTCCTGTTTGCCAGCCAGTTCTCTATCCACATCAATACTGAACCCCCAATGTCGTATGCTTTAAGATTGTATACTAATCTCTTATGTGGGAGATTCCTTGTCGAAAGCCTTCTGGAAGTCCAGATACACCACATCCACTGCTTCTCCCTTATCCACTCTACTAGTTACATCCTCGAAAAATTCAACAAGATTCGTCAGACATGATTTACCTTTCATAAATCCATGCTGAGTTTGTCCAATGATTTCACCACTTTCCAAATGCGCTGCTATCCCATCTTTAATAACTGACTCTAGCATTTTCCCCACTACCGATGTTAGACTTAAACTGGTCTGTAATTCTCTCTCCCTCCCTTCTTAAAAAGAGGGGTTACGTTTGCTACCCTCCAATCCTCAGGAACTACTCCAGAATCTAAAGAGTTTTGTTATTTCAAGGGTCGACCTTGTCGACCTTCGACAAGGTCGAGACCCTTCTTCAGACTGAGAGTCAGGGGAAAGGGAAGCGAGAGATATAGACGGTGATATAAAGAGTTATAGAAATGAGTGAAAGAGTCCGAAGAAGGGTCTCGACCTGAAACGTCAGCCATTCCTTCTCTCCAGAGATGCTGTCTGACCTGGAGAGATACTCCAGCATTTTGTAACTATCTTCGATTTAAACCAGCATTTGCAGTTCCTTCCTACATTATCAGGTGGTTCAGCTGAATCGGTATAAAACACAGGTTTGGACCCAACTGGTGCATCAAGTCTATTTCTGGTCAACAAAGTTAATGAATGAAGCGAGGGTGATCGGGAGGCGCAGGAGGAGATTTTCCCTGGAATGGTTCCAAGGATGAGGAGTTCGGGTTGAGGGTGAGGCCGGAGAAGCGGGTGCAGGTTCTCTATGGAGAAGGGCATTTGAAAGCGTTCACAGAAGGGGTAGGCCGAAGGGCCTGTTTTCGTGCTGTCTCTCTAAACTAAACTGATCAGCAGACAAGGTGAACCTTTGCGAACTGTAATAAATGTTAGAGGGTCATATAATATCCTTTCCGCAAACATAGATTGCCCCGAGGTCTGCTGCGTGAGAGACAGGCGCACTGCTGTGGATTAAAATAAGGGCGGAGGGAGGTCTCCGTCCACCCTGATCCCGGGCTGTGAACGGAGATGCGGGCGGCCGCTTCCCCTGCCCAACGGGTGCAACTCCTCCTCAGTTGCACCCGAGGCTTCCGAATCGCCGCGCCCTGTCCCTCTCTGTCCTGCCTTAATCTTTCCCAAGCCCTTTCTTAGCTTTCGTCTATATTCAGGCCAGTTTGGTGTCTAACTGACATTTCCCTCGTGTGATGAGTTGAAAGCGGCCAGGACACCTTCACACTGAAACACTTGCAGCCAAATAACATTCATTGCCTGGGACGGCAGCGAGCACTCGCGGCTCTCCAGGGCTTCAGCAGCCGCACGTCAGTGAAAACATTACGAACCAGGAAGTACCGGGAGTTAAAATGGCATCGAAACACCAGGTCGGGAGTTGGACCGAGGAGGCAGTTTGTCCCATCTGCCAGGATTTCTTCACCGACCCGGTGGCACTGGCGTGTGGGCACAACTTCTGCCGCTCCTGCATCACACGGTTTTGGGACAGGGAGGAGAGAAACTCCTGCCCGGAATGTGGAGAGGTGTTTGAAGAGCGCACCCTCAGGGTTAGCTGGGCCTTGGCGAGACTGGCTGATAAAGCACGACATCACAACCTGTATCGGAAAGAGGAACGTAAACCGCGCTGCGAGGAACATCAGGAAGAACTGAAGCTGTTTTGTGAAACTGATAAGAAACTGCTCTGTGTGATTTGCACAACTGCGCGGGAACACAGGTCCCACAGTTTCATGGTGATAGAAGAAGCTGCAGAAACCTATAAGGTAAAAGCAACCCGGTTTTGATCACTTCATCGTTTAATTCCTTGTTTATTATCTGACATTTTATTCTCTGATCTAAACCCATTTCCCAGAATCAGGTGAAATCTTCCTTGGAATCTCTCACAAAAAAGAAATCGGAGATCGAGCAAATGGAGCAGCAACAGAAACTAAAGATATCTGGAGTCCGGGTGAGGCTTTTCAGTTTCGATTTCCTGATCTTGTGTCGATTGTTTACCTGTCACAGGGCCGGATTTAGACGAAGAGAGGCCCAAAGCTGTTCCACTTGTGAGGCCCCTCCCAACCCCCCACCCCCACCACTGGAGGGAGATGGTCCACCAGATACACACCGATTTGCAGCTGAGTGTGGCCAATGAGATAAGGGGCTGGAAAGCTGCGCTTTTTATTTATTTCTTTATTGCCAGTGCTAGTGTCGAGTTATTGGCTTAAAACACTATTATTCTGAAATGGAGGGCAAGGAAAATGACTGAAGGGTTGTTTAGAGACTGCAGTGCGTTGTGACAGCATATGTGAGAAAGGCCTATGACAATCAAAAATATGATACACCTTGCAGGGCCCTCATTTATTTATTTTTCTCTTTTGTCAGCCGGGCAACCGTTGGCAGCTTTTTAAGTTGCCAAATGACAGTTTAGGTGGTCATTTAAGGCGGCTTGCGTGACGCGTGCGATAATGTGCTCGGACGAGGGGCGTAGTTACCAGTCGGAATTGTGCTCAATTAAGTATTCACATATTATTTCTGCTCACAAATTAAACATATTCACCAATCAAGACATGATATATACCACAATGACATGCAGCAAAATTATAATACAGTATCTCAACTCTTTTTACACGTTGCAATGAATGCAATTTCTATTATTTCTTTCCACTTCCAAACAAAAATGAGGTTGGATTATTCAGCGTAGTATGATCAACCTCGGTGAGACCAAGCGCAGGCTTGGCGATCGCTTCGCACAACACCTCCACTCAGTTCGCAATTACCAACCTGATCTCCCGGTGGCTCAACACTTCAACTCCCCTTCCCATTCCAAATCCGACCTTCCCATGTCCTGGGCCTCCTTCATGGCCAGAGTGAGGCCCACCGCATATTGGAGAAGCAGCACCTCATATTTGTTTGGGTAGTTTACACCCCAGCGGTATGAACATTGGCTTCTCCAATTTCAGGTAGTCCTTGCTTTCTCCCTCCTTCCCCTCCCATTCCCAGCTCTCCCACAGCCCACTGTCTCCGCCTCTTCCTTTCTTTTTCGTGACCCCCCCCAACATCAATCTGAAGAAGGGTCTCGACCCAAAACATCGTCTATTGCTTCGCTCCATAGATGCTGCCTTACCTGCTGATTTTCTCCAGCTTTTTTGTCTACCAATGGGATCCCACCACTGGCCACATCTTCCCATCTCCTCCCCTGTTGGCTTTCTGCAGAGACCGCTCCCTCCATAACTCCCTGGTCAATTGTCCCTTCCCACCCAAACCACCCCCTCTCCTGGCACTTTTCCTTGCAACCACAGGAAATGCTACACTTGTCGCTTCACCTCCCCCCTTGACTCCATCCAAGGACCCAAGCAGTCATTCCGGGTGCGGCAGAGGTTCACCTGCACCTCCTCCAACCCCATCTATTGCATCCACTGCTCTAGGTGTCAGCTGCTCTACATCGGTGAGACCAAGCGTAGGCTTGGCGATCGCTTGGCCTAACTCCTCTGCTCGGTTCGCAATAACCAACCTGATCTCCCGGTGGCTCAGCACTTCAACTCCCCCCTCCCATTCCGAATCCGACCTTTCTGTCCTGGGCCTCTTCCATGGCCAGAGTGAGGCCCCTTGTAAATTGGAGGAGCAGCACCTCATATTTCGCTTGGGCAGTTTACACACCAGCGCTATGAACATTGACTTTTTCAATTTCAGGTAATCCCTGCTTTCTCCTCCCCTTCCCAGCTCTCCCTCAGCCCACTGTCTCCGCCTCTTCCTTCGCCTCTCAGTCTGAAGAAGGGTCTCGACCCGAAACGTCGCCTATTTCCTTCGCTCCATAGATGCTGCCTCACCCGCTGAGTTTCTCCAGCATTTTTGTCTACCCATTCACACAGGTTCTGTTATCCCACTTTCCTCACCCACTCCCGACACATTAGGGGCAATTTTACAGAGGCAAGTTAACCTACAAAGCCAATGCGTCTTTGGGATGTGGGAGAAATCCCACACACTTGCACGGGAGAATGTGCAAATTCAACACAGACAGTGCCCGAGGACAGGATCGAATACAGATCTCTGACGTGTGAGGCAGCAAGTCTCCCAGCTGTGCCACTATATTTTATTTTCCAACACACAAAAATTGATACAGTTTTAAATCTCCAAGTGACGCTATGTCCCCCTTTACAGCTACTGTATGTTTTAATTAAGTTCAAGACTATGGGCCAGTACATTGGCCATAAAGTCGCTGCCTAAAATTGCCAGAGACCCGGAATTGATCCTGAATATGGGTGCTGTCTGTATAGTTTCCTCCATTTTCCTTTGATCAGATAGGTTTTTCCGGGTGCTCCTTGTTTCCTTCCACATTCCAAAGGTGTGCAGGAACCTATTTCAGATCCAACCCAAAACATAATATTTTCCTTTTGTCCAGAGATTCTGACTGACCTGTTGAGGTACTCCAGCTGTTGGTGTCTATCTTCAGTTTAAACCAGCATCTGCAGTTCCTTCTTACACACTACTATATGATAGAACTTTATTAATCCCAGGAGGGAAATTGTGTGTGTGCGTGTGTATATATCACACACACACACACACACACACACACACACACACACACACACACACACACACACACACACACACACACACACACACACACACACACACACACACATATATTTATATAGTTATATATTCACATATAAATATACACCATTTTGTTTTCTCGTTTATACTATGTTTACATATTCTGTTGTGCTGCTGCAAGTAAGGATTTCATTGTTCTAACTGGGACATGAGGGAATAAAATACTCTTGACCTAATGTGTGGGATAGAACTAGTGTACGGGTGATGGTGGTCGGCGTGGACTCGGTGGGCCGAAGGGCCTGTTTCCATGCTGAATCTTCAAATTAAACTAAAAACACTAAAACCTGAGGGAGTCTAAAGAAGGGTCTCTATCCGAAACGTCACCCAATTCCTTCTATCCAGAGTTGCTGGCTGCTCCATGGAGTTCCCCCGCACATTTAAAGCATGGAATAGTCTTCACCCTACCATAGGTACCCAACCAGACGCAACTAAATGTAAGGTACCTCTTTTTTCCCCCCAAGAACCCTTTTTTGCTTAAGTCCAAGTCAAGAGTCAAGAGAGTTTTATTGTCATGTGTCCCAGATAGGACAATGACATTCTTGCTTGCTGCAGCACAACAGAATATGTAAGCACAATGTAGAACAGGAGATAAAAGTTCAGTGTGTTTATATACTATAGACCACATATATACATAATAAACTAGACTAAATGGGACCCGTTGGGTCCCAGCTTCACACGGGAGGGCTGGTTCCCCAATGCAATATTCCACCTCTCCACCAATTCCAACATGTTGAAAATTTCGGTGACCTATGATGTGTGCCGGCAGTCGCCTTTAAAGGTCGCGTAAGTGGGACGGGCCCTTAACCTGCTGAGTTTCTCCAGCATTTTATGTCTACTTGAGATTGGGTAGGCAATAACTTTACTTCTTGGGGTGCAGGGAGATTACGGAGATGTTACAGTATTGTGACGGTCTTGTGGTCATGAGGGAAATAGTTATGGCCAAGGGACAGAATCGATTACCCATATAAAGGTAGTAGACACCCCGGGCAGGTTAAATGTGAGAGGTGATACGAACCTGAGGACAACATTTCCACGCAGAGTGTAGTGGGTAAATGGAACGAGGTGCCACAGGAGATAGTTGAGTTTGAAACCATAGCAGTAATTAAAAGACCTTTGGGCAGATCCTCGGATAGGCAAGGTTTGGGGAGCTCTGGGCCAGGTGGAAATATTTAGATGTGGCATATTGGTCGGCACTGCCACGCTGGGCCGATCGGTCTGCTTCTGTGGTGTATAATTCTATGGCACGAAGTAGTGCTTCTGTTTCCTGGTTTTGGTGACCTGGCTCTATCGTGATATCGGGTTCTCACTGTGCAGTTCACACATTCTCCTTGTGACCCCGTCAGATTCCTACCATATCCCAAAGACACGCCGGTTAGATGGTCAATCGGTGACTGTAAATAATCTTGGTGAAAGTTAGCGGTGGGCAAATGAGTTGGAACTAATGGGCACGAGAAGGGCATTGACAGCAGGGCATTTAATTGGGAGAATGGGATTAATGGGATTATCATAATCCTCAAACAACAAATAAGAAATCACCTTGACAAGCTATTCGGTAGACAAAAATGCTGGAGAAACTCAGCGGGTGAGGCAGCATCTACGGAGCGAAGGAAATAGGCGATGTTTTGGGTCGAGACCTTCAATTGCCAAGGCAAAAAGGTGCAAAGTGAAATGCAGGTAAAATGGACCAAGACAGATATGTACAAAGACCAAGGCTAGACAAAAGGTCTGAAGAAGGGTTTTGGCCTGAAACGTTGCATATTTCCATCACTCTATAGATGCTGCCACACCCGCTGAATTTCTCCAGCACTTTTGTCTACCTTCAACTTTCCAGCATCTGCAGTTCCTTCTTAAACATGTACAAAGACCAGCCTGGACATGGTTGACCGAAGGCCTATTTCAGTGCTCCATGAATGGCAGAGTGACATGGTCGCCTTCCATGTCTTAAGGCAGGAGAATACGACAACGTGATATATTAATAGAATATTGACTGGCCTTGAGGGGGATACGACATATATTGCCTGAAGTAGATTCATATTGCCCGAGTCGAAGACGAGGGCAATATGGATCTAGTGAGGGCAATATATGTCGTATCTCCCGAAAGAGGACAGTCAATATTGTTATTATTACCCATTATCAGACATCTAGAGGAAAATCTGAACATCTCATATGATATGAATGTATCTATACATTTTGCAATATGCATTGCAACATTGTAAATAAGGGTACTAAAACCATTGCAACATTGTAAATAAGGGTACTAAAACAATGTAACATTTATGTTTCATTTATGTAATTTATGTAATTCATTTATGTGACAATGTGAAGGTCGAACTTTTAAATCGCGAACCTCTTCTCGCAACCGGCTGCCATTTTGTTTGTTTTGTTTTGAGAATAAATTTTAAATTTTGCACGCAGCGTCACGTTGCCGTCACGCAGCGTCACGTTGCCAAGTTCCCGGATGTGAGACCAGGGGAATATAAGACTATATTCCCCGCTGTTTAAACAGGTAAAGTCCATAGGCGTTCGCTAGAAAGGGGAATATAAGAAAATATTCCCCTGTTACCCCTGCTGGCAGTAAAAAGGAAGGGAATACAATTTCGTAAAAGCATACCTCAGATGGGTGATATGGGTAATAATAATCTTTATCTTTCATTTGACAGGAAGAGTCACACAACCTTAAGTCTCACTTCAGATCCTGGTTTGTTAAACTGCACCAGATCCTCTCCGTGAAAGAAACCCGTTTACTCAGGGATCTCCAGGAAGAAAATAATAAGATTGTAAATGAAATGAAGATAAAGCTGACGGAGATTCAAAACAATTTAAATGATGTCCAGCGGGAGCTCGTAGAGTTACAGGAAAGAATGGATCAAAAAGACAGCGTGCTATTTCTGAAGGTGAGGCGCCACAACACGGGTTCCTTTAAAGGAAAGCGCACAGTAGCAAAACGTTGGATGCTGTTCTGAAATAACGCAGCTTTTTGTACATCTGTGATCAACATTGAATTCTGCCCCTCTCTACATCATGGACATTCGGTCCATCCACTGCTGTCCTGTCCAGTTTTCCTGCTCTGCACAAGCATGTAATCCATCCTGCACTGCTCCCCCCATCCACTTTCTGCTTCTTCTTGCGTATGGCGTGCACAGCCTAAAGTTGTAGGACAACTTGTTCTATTTGATCTTATTTGATTGTGCACGCCAGGTTGATTGCATTCGACGAAGCAGGGCAGACCACGTGACGGTTGCAATCTCCCCCTCCCCCCCCCACCCTGTACTGAACCACCCATTCATCCTGCACTGACCCAGACCTCATTCATCCTGTACAGACCCACCATACATTTATCCTGCACCAACCCCCCCATCAATCATGTAGTGATCTACCCATTCATCTTTTACTGAACCACCCATTCGTCCTGTACTGAGCCCCTCATTCATCCTGTACTGAGCCCCTCATTCATCCTGTACTGATCCCCTCATTCATCCCGTACGGATCCCCTCATTCATCCTGTAGTGATCTCCATTCATCCTGCACAGACCCTCTGATCCACACTGTACTGACCCCCCCCCCCATTCATCCTGTACTGAACCTCCATTCATCCTGCGCTGATCCTCTCCCCCCCATCCATCCTGTACTGATCCCCCACATTCAAGAATGGGGGGCAACGGTCTGAAGAAGGGTCTCGACCCAAAACGTTGCCTAGTTCCTTCACTCCATAGATGCTGCCTCACCCGTTGAGTTTGTCCAGCATTTTTGTCCACCCCTATTCATCCTGTACTGATCCACCCATTCATCCTGTACTGAACCCCTCATTCATCCTGTGCTGATCCCCCATTCATCCTGCACAGACCCTCCGATCTACACTGTACTGACCCCCACCCCCCATTCATCCTGTACTGATCCACCCATTCATCCTGTACTGAACCCCCCCCCATCCATCCTGTACTGATCCTCCCATTCAAGAAGAATCTGAAAAAGGGTCTCAACTCGAAACGTTGCCTACTTCCTTCACTCCATAGACTCTGCCTCACCCGATGAATTTCTCCAGCATTTTTGTCTACTCCCATTCATCCTGTACTGACCCCCCCCCCCCCCCCCCATCAATCCTGTACTGATCCGCCCATTCATCCTGTACTGACCCCCCCCCCCCATCCATCCTGTACTGATCCTCCCATTCAAGAAGAATGGGGGGAACAGTCTGAAGAAGGGTCTCGACTCGAATTGTTGCCTATTTCCTTCGCTCCATAGACTCTGCCTCACCCGCTGAGTTTCACCAGCATTTTTGTCTACCCCCATTCATCCTGTACTGGTCCACCCATTCATCCTGTACTGACCCCCCCCCCATCAACCCTGTACTGATCCGTCCATTCAACACCATGACATCCCCCGTGCTCTCCCCTCACAATTTTACATACTCCAACCAACACGTACTAATTCACCTGCCTCAATCCATCCATTCCGCACCCATTGCCTTCTCAACCCCCCCCCCCCCCCCCCCCTCCCCCGCCATTATGTGGGAAGCGGGAGTGTTACTGTGCCATTAGCAATAACGACGCATGCTATGGCCATGTCAAGGTAATTTTCAGTCTTTCACAGAAAACATGCTTGCATCAATCTGTAGTGTGCATGGTTAAGCATATATGTTACCATGGTCCAGGATTTATTGACACAGGTTGATCATACGCTGACAAATCCAACCACGTTTTTGTTTGGAAGTGGAAAGAACTAATATAAATTGCATTCATTGCAATGTGTAAAAAGAGTTGAGATATTGTATTATAATGATGCTGCCTCTCATTGTGGTATATATCATGTCTTGAATATGTTTAGTTTGTGACTTTATTTGAAGCGGAAATAATATGTGAATGCTTCATTGAGCATAATTCCGACTGGTAACCACGCACTTCGTCCGAGCACATTATCGCATGGGTCATGCAAGCCGTCTAAATAACCTCCTAAACTGTCATTTGGCAACCTAAAAAGCTGCCGAGGTTGCCTGGCTGGCAACAGGGAAAAAAATGTTAAGCGAGAGCCCTAACATTTTTTTTATCTCAATTAATTCAGATTTGTGTTTTATTTATTTCAGGCTGAAGCTGGTCGGAAGAGCAGGTAGGACATGCTCTTGACTGAAACACTGTGTGGATTTGTAATGTAACAACAATTACATGCTCAATTTATCCCCATGTGTTTACTATTTGCAGAGCGAGTGTTGATACCGAATCGTTGTCAGTGACAGATGCTGCCCCGGCCTTTGAAACGTTCTATCACCCCTTTGTGTTTAGCACAATGATAACAGAAATATCTGATGTAATTAAGCGGAGTATCTTAAAAACTGACGGTAAAAATATAGAATAATCTGTTTTTTTTTAAACTAACATTAACCACAATCCCTGAACACAACTGACGGGCACACCCCTCCCTCTGTCTCACCGCCTCTCAAGAAAACAGAAGCAGGTCACCTGGCCCCTCGTTTCCGCCCTCGTTCAGTTTGATCATGGTGACTCCACCACAACTCTACCTCCTCTTTAACCACCTCTAATTACCACTCACATCAATCTCCTCCCCCCCAACCTACCAGCAAGATGTCGGAATACTTCTGAATTTCTGAAGAAGGGTCCCGAGCTTCTGAATACACCTCCTCATTTGTCATCGCCAACCGCAATCTCTCGCCCATCATCATTGTCTACACTCGACCCCACCTCCCCTTTTGAAAATCCCACCCCAATCCCACTGCGCCGCCCCTCAGGTGCCCAGTGCCCGTGGGCATGTTTTCAGGTGTCTGCCCGCCTGTGCCTGAGGCCGAGCAGCTTCTCCCCCGGTCCCAGGGCCACACTATCCGGGTCTCGCCCTCCCCCCCCCCCCCCCCCCCCCCCCCGACCCCCGGGGACTCTCTGATTCTCTGCTTCTCCCCCAGTCTCCGTCACCCTGGATGTGGAAACAGCGCATCCGCGGCTCGAGGTGTCTGAGGATCGGAAGAGGGTGAGACTGACCCGGACCGTGGGGAGTCTCCCTGACACCGGGAAGAGGTTTACAGACAGTCCGTGTGTGCTGGGATCGGAGGGATTCACATCGGGGAGACATTACTGGGAGGTGGAGGTGGCGGGGAGTCGGGGCTGGAGGCTGGGAGTCGCCGCAGAGTCTGTGGAGAGGAAGAGACAGGTCGCACTGAGCCCGGAGACCGGGGTCTGGACCATCGGGCAGGGATGGGGTGACGGGTTTGAAGCATTCACCTCCCCTCCATCCCCTCTCCCCGCCCGTCCCATCCCCGGGAGGGTGGGAGTTTATCTCAGTTACGAGTCCGGGATAGTTTCTTTTTACGACGCGGCCACCAAGTCCCATCTCCACACCTTCACTGGGAATAAATTCACGGAGAAACTGTATCCTTACTTCGCGACTTGCCATGAAAACCAATGGCTGAGAATCTGCTGTAAAAAGGTCGGGTCCCGGGACCGGCGTCAAGAACGGGGCTCGGGGGCTGTGGGGCAGAAACCCGGTGGACAACAGGTCGGCGCTGAACGGGTCCCATGTAATCCCCAAATTCCGAGCCGCGAAACCCCAGTGAGCCCGGAAATAAAACCAGGGAGGATGTAAATGTGGGAAGAGTGAAATAAACAACAACTGAAATCAGAGCTGTCTGTCGATCCGTTCATTTTAACGCGTTAACCGCGTCTGTCAATGCACGGAAATTACTTTTGTGAAAATATAAAGATTGAAACAATCGCCCTCCCCGCGGGTTCAGCAGCGGCCGCGGGCGGCGGCTCCCGAATTCCTGGCTCACCCGCGTCCCAGTCAAGAATCAAGAGTGTTTTATTGTCATCTGTCCCAGAGAGAACGATGACATTCTTACTTGCTGCAGCACAACAGAATATGCAATTATAATAAATAATGTAACAAAAACTCAGAAAAAATAGAACAAACAATAACAGTGCAATAATAAGGATAGTCTATTGTAGTTCATAGTTTATGAGGTTGTCGTGTTTAATAGTCTCATGGATTGCAAAATCTCAGGCTTTTTTTTTGTCTGACCCCAGACCTCTGTTCTGTGGGTGGACAAAGCTGCGATAGTCAAGTGGGCTTGAGATGGGTCCGCACATGGTTGGGCAGGAGCTGGGGAGAGAGAACCTGAATTGGCATTCCGAGTCTGGTCGGAATTTGCCCTGACCCTGTCTGTCCTGCTGCACGTGAAAACATTTTCTCAAAGAACCTCACATGGTCCACCAACATTGCGCTGGTCAAAAGGGCACAGCAACGACTGTTCTTCCTGAGAACATTGAAAAAAGGTGGTCTGCCCCAACAGCTGCTGACAACCTTCTACCATACTAACACATGGCATCTCAGCTGCACGGAGGCGGAGAGGAGAGCTCTTCTGCGCGTCGTCCACAGAGCGCAGAAGATTATTGGGACACAGCTACCAGCCTTGGAGGGCAACTACTACACACGGTGCCTCAGGAAGGCCGTCAGCATCCATAAAGACGCCTCACGCCCTTGTAATGGACTGTTCGAACGCAGACGTTACAAGGCCTTCTACGCCCGCACCTCCAGACTCAGGAACAGCTTCATCCCCAGAGCTATAGCTGCTCCGAACCGGCCCTGCTGAGTGCCCCCCACCCCCATGAACTGCCTCCCTCGGATGGTCACGTCGCACAGACACATCTGCACTTTAGACTGTTTTGACTGTTTTACTGTTCTAATGTTCTTTTTATAAATCATGTTTCTCGGGGTATCTAAATCTAAATTTTATTAGTTGTTTAAGTTATGACATCGGATGGAAGCTGCAAACCAAATCTCGTTGCACTTATGTGCAATGACAAGAAATTATTATTATTATTATTATTATTATTATTATTATTATTCTGTCATTGATGTTGTTGAATTTACGGAGACACGAAAGTCTGCAGATGCTGCAATCTGCAACCCTGGATCTTTCGTACTGATTTTGGGTCTCGACCCTTGACTCTTATCCTCCACAAATGCTTCTTTATCCTTTTAATTCTACCAGAAGTTTATTTCTTGCACCTATATTGAGAGACCCTCCACTATTCCACCTCATGCATGTCAGGAAGATCAGTTCATTGCATTGCCGCCTTCAGCCACCAGATGGTGATGCCGAGCTACACAAAGGTTTGTGCAGGTTTGCCACTGCAGGATCCCCACCTGCTGCTAGACACCGGCACAGCAGGGTCGGCCGATGTATTAACCTGTTACCCGCGTGGAAAGTTAATCCGGGGCAGAGAGAACGCACAGATTCCGATGCTTGAGGCCATCAGCGACGTGGGAGCAGCGGCGGTGAGAGGAACGTAATCCGGGTCGATGAGAGAATTGAAGGGGAGAGGCCACAAGCTGCCTGGGTATCTAAATTTGAGGGGACACAAAAGGCTGGAGAAACTCAGCGGGTGCAGCAGCATCTAAGGAGCGAAGGAGACGGGCGACGTTTCGGGTCGAGACCCTTCTTCAGACTGGTCAGGGATCAGGAAAACGAGAGATATAGACGGTGATGTGGAGAGATAAAGAACAATGAATGAAAGATATGCAAAAAAGTATCGATGATAAAGGGAACAAGCCATTGTAAGCTGTTTGTGGTGTGAAAATGAGAAGCTGGTGCGACTAGGGTGGGGGAGGGAGATAGAGAGAGAGAGGGAATGCCAGGGCCCGAGGGCTGAGGGAGAGGTGGGAAGGGGAGGAGACAGCAAGGGTTAGCAGAATTGAGAAAATTCAATGTTCAAGCCCAGAGGATGCAGACTCCCCAAGCGGAATATGAGGTGCTGTTAAATTTGATAATACATTTCGCTATTATTAGTGTTAATTGTTCATTAACTTCAACAGTTAATAAAAATAACAACTTCCGTAAACACTGCACCTTCTTATTGAGGAATTATTTAAATGGATGATATTTATCGGTGTTCAGGGTTTGGTTGTCGTTGCAAGAACATCACTTAATGCACGTCCCATAATTATCCTCTGAGTGGTTCATTCGATCACTTTGAACTAGATGCGCGTTTTAGGCGCGTTGTGGTCATCGATCCAACCGGACTAGTTTATTTGTGGAGGATTTGAGATTATATTTTTGAGATGATATTTCAATGGATATTCTTAAGGCAGAGAGAGATAGAATCTTGAACAGTACGGATGTCAGGGAATATGGGAGAAGGCAGGAGAATGTGGTTATGAGGGAGAGATTGAATGGCGGAGTAGCCTTGATGGGCCGAATATCCCTAATCCCGCTCCTATCATTTATGAGTAACTGTATTTAAGGTGCGTTAGGAGACTTCAATTTGTGTCTCTGGGTCCCTCGTATTAAATCGCTGCCTCAACACCTCACGCCGCCGATCAGTTGCTGCCTTGAGTTCGCTAGTTCCTATGGGATTGCGGCCCTTTAGTTAATAGTCACGCTTAAAACCGGGGTTAAGGCATTGTAACGTTACACAGCGATTCAGTGTATTGTCACGTGTACCAAGGTACAGGGGAAAAAGTAATTGTCCCGCTGAGTTACTCCCCGCATTTGGTGCCCACCGAAGGGGAATAAGGCTTTTCAATTTGGATTATTGTCACGTGTATCGGGGTTCAGTGAAATCCAGTCAGCAGAAAGACAGAAGAAGGGTCTCGACCCGAAACGTCGCCTATCTCCTTCGCTCCTTCGATGCTGCTGCACCCGCTGAGTTTCTCCAGCCTTTTGCGTACCCCAGCAGAAAGACAATACATGATTACAATCGAGCAATTTATAGTGTACAGATACTCGACGATGGAATAACGTTTAGTGCATGTTTGAGCAAGCAAAGTCCGATTATATTTAAAGTTAGAAACGCTGAGGTGGGAGTAGAGATTTAAGAGTGTGGGGCGATTGTAATATGTGACTGTAGACCTGCATCGCACGCCTTGGCTGGTCGCCACCTCGGAAGCATTAGCGGGAAGAATAACCTGCAGGAGCGGCGGAAAAGCCGCCAATTGGGATTTCGAATATGAGTGTTCCGTGCTCCACTCTCACTGATCCCACGGTGGCGCAGCGGTAAGTTGCTTCCTTGCAGCACCAGAGACCCGGGTTCGATCCCGACTACGGGTGCTGTCCGTACGGACTTTGTACCTTAACACCGATACCCGCACATTAACACTATCCTACACCCGAGGAGATCTTCGATTTCCCACTCTAAAGTTCTACAGGTATGTAGTTTAATTGGCTTGGTGTTAGTGTAACATTGCCCCAAGTGTGTACTGGTCGCTGGTGGGTGCGGACTCGGTGGGCCGAAGGGCCTGTTTTCGCGCTGTATCTCCAAACTAAACTAAGTGAACCTTTGCAATCTGCAATACATGTTAAAGGGTCATATAATATCCTTTAAACAATACACACAAACATAGATTGCCCCGGAGACTGCTGCATGAGAGACAGGCGCACTATTGTGGATTAAAATAAGGCTGGCGGGGAGGTCTCCGTCCATCCTGATCCCGGGCTTTGGACGGCGGGTTCCACTGCCCAACGGATTAAACGCCTCCTCAGGTTACACCCGAGGGTTTCCCAAGCCCCTTTCTCAGCTTTCGTCCACACGCAGGCCAGTTTCATGTCTCACTGACCCTCCCTCGTGGAAGTTGGTTGGAAGTGGCCAGGACTCCTTCACACTGAACACTTGCGTTACTGTAGTGGTTTCGTTTAGTTCAGATGAGTTGAGAGATACAGCGCGGAAACAGGCCCTTCGTCCCACCGGGACCGGACCGACCAGCGAATCCCCGCACATTAACAAATCCTGGGGATTTACCAAGTCAATCAACTATCTCGACAACCAAAGATCTCGGAGAAACCCCACGCAGGTCACGGGGAGACCGCACAAACTCCGTACAGACAGCACCCGTAGTCAGCATCGAACCCGCGTCTCCGGCGCTGCATTCGCTGTAAGCCAGCAACTCTAGCGCAGCGCCACCGTGACCGCCCACATTCAGCAGCCGCACGCCAGTGAAAACATTATGAACCAGGAAGAGGAGGAGTTAAAATGGCTTCGAAAGACCAGGTCGAGAGTTGGACCGATGAGGCAGTTTGTCCCATCTGCCTGGATTTCTTCACCGACCCGGTTATACTGGAGTGTGGGCACAACTTCTGCCGCTCCTGCATCACACGGTTTTGGGACAGGGCGGAGAGAAACTCCTGCCCGGAATGTGGAGAGGTGTTTGAAGAGCGCACCCTCAGGGTTAGCTGGGCCTTGGCGAGACTGGCTGATAAAGCACGACATCACAACCTGTATCGGAACGAGGAACATAAACCGCGTTGCGAGGAACATCAGGAAGAACTGAAGCTGTTTTGTGAAACTGATAAGAAAACTGCTCTGTGTGATTTGTGCAGCTGCGCGGGAACACAGGTCCCACAGTTTCACGGTGATAGAAGAAGCTGCAGAAACCTATAAGGTAAAAGCAACCCGGTTTTGATCACTTCATCGTTTAATTCCCTGTTTATTATCTGACTTTTTTTTTTCTCTGATCTAAACCCATTTCCCAGAATCAGGTGAAATCTTCCTTGGAATCTCTCACAAACAAGGAATCAGAGATCCAGCTCATGGAGCAGCAACAGAAACTAAAGATATCTGGAGTTCTGGTGAGGCTTTCCAGTTTCGATTTCCTGATCTTGTGTCGATTCATTACCTGTGATGCGAATGACAATAGACCAGCCCTCTATAGCTCAGAGTCGAGGACCTAAACTGCAGGGCGAGATTGGGCAGGCAATAACTTCACTTCTTTGGGTGCAGGGAGATTACAGAGATGTTATGGTATTGTGATTATGAGGGAAATAGTCATGGCCAAGGCACATAATCTATTACCCCTATAAAGGGAGTAGACACCCCGGGCAGGTTAAATGAGAGACGGGAAAGACTTAATATGAACCTGAGGACAACATTTACACACATAGTCTAGTGGGTATATGGAACGAGGTGCCAGAGAAAATAGTTGAGTTGAAACCATAGCAATAATTGAAAGACATTTGGACAGATACATGGATAGGCAAGGTTTGGGGAGCTCTGGGCCAGGTGGAAATATTTACATGTGGCATATTGGTCGGCACTGGTACGCTGGGCCGATCGGCCTGCTTCTGTGGTGTATAATTCTGTGACACAAATTAGTGCTTCTGTTTCCTGGTTTTGGTGACCTGGCTCTATCATGATATCGGGTTCTCACTGTGCATTTCACGCATTCTCCCTGTAACCCCGTCAGATTCCTTTAATATTGATGGGGGATCTTATGGAAATTTACAAAATTCTTAAGGGGTTGGAAAGGCTAGATGCAGGAAGATTGTTCCCAATGTTGGGGAAGTCCGGAACAAGGGGTCACAGTCTAAGGATAAGGGGGAAGTCTTTTAGGACAGAGATGAGATAAACGTTTTTCACACAGAGAGTGGTGAATCTGTGGAATTCTCTGCCACAGAAGGTAGTTGAGGCCAGTTCATTGGCTATATTTAAGAGGGGGTCTAAATGCTAAACACTCTCTTATACAGTTTAAAATATTACATAGACTATATTATTCAAAATCCAAATTACATAATATATTCCCAAAAGTATCTCCTATATGTGATAAATGTCAACATTTAGAAGCCAATTTGTCACACTCAGTTACAAACTGTATAAAAATTACAAAACTCTGGATTGAAATATTTAGGATAATTTCGAATGTTGTTAATATAACTTTGACACCCGATTCAAAGCTAATAATACTAGGAATACTGGAAACAGAACAAATAGTAACAACAAACCAAAGAATTTTTATTGATTATGGGTTAATAATTGGGGAAAAAATTAATATTAAAATTTTGGAAAGGCCCTACATCCCCCACAATCAAAATGTGGAATACAGAAATGTCGGAGACTCTCCATCTGGAGAGATTGAGGCTTGTCCTAATGGACAGGTTAGATCTCTTCAGAGGGATATGGTCTCCATACATTGAACATTTACAGTCATAATGGCTCGGTACGAGGGCTTGACTGAGGCCTGAATATTAGAATGGATGAAGAAAGAAATATAATAAATCATGCCTATATCTCCAATGACGGAATAATGATTAATACTCCATTCACTTTCATATTTTCTTTATTATTTATCTCTATCTTTTCTTACTTTATAAAAAATAATTAAAAAAGTGTATAGAAGCATATAGTCCTAAATTTCAATATTAGTAATATTATTAATATTATTAATATTATGAAAGTATTTAATGATGTATTTTCGTTTATGTAAAATATTGTAATTTTCATAAATATGTTTCTATAATAAAAAATATTCAACAAAAAAAAAAAAGAGGGGGTTAGATGTGGCCCTTGTGGCTAAAGGGATCAGGGGGTATGGAGAGATGGCAGGTAAAGGATACTGAGTTGTATAGATCAGCCATGATCATATTGAATGGCGGTGCAGGCTCGAAGGGCCGAATGGCCTGCTCCTGCATCCATTTTCTATGTTTCTATATCCCAAAGACATTCCGGTTAGATGGTCAATCGGTGACTGTAAATGATCTTGGTGAAGGTTAGTGCCGGGCAAATGAGTGGGAACTAATGGGCACGAGAAGGGCATTGACTAACAGGGGATTTAATTGGGAGAATGGGATTAATGGGATTATCATATTCCACAAATAACAAATAAGAAATCACCTCGACAAGCTCTTCAATTGCCAAAGTGAAATGCAGGTAAAATGGACCGTACAAAAGCCAGCCTGGACATGGTTGACCGAAGGCCTATTTCAGTGCTCCATGAATGGCAGAGTGACATAGTCGCCTTCCATGTCTTAAGGCAGGACAATGCCACAATGTGATATATTAACCTTTGTCTTTCATTTGACAGGAAGAGTCACGCAACCTTAAGTCTCACTTCCGATCCTGGTTTGTTAAACTGCACCAGATGCTCTCCGATAAAGAAAACCGCCTACTCGGAGATCTCCAGGAAGAAAATAATAAGATTGTAAATGAAATGAAGTTAAAGCTGACGGAGATTCAAAACAATTTAAATGATGTCCAGCGGGAGCTCGTAGAGTTACAGGAAAGAATGGATCAAAAAGACAGTGTGCTATTTCTGAAGGTGAGACGCCACAACACAGGTTCCTTTAAAGGAAAGCGCACAGTAGCAAAACGTTGGGACGCTGTTCTGAAATAACGCAGCTTTTTGTACATCTGTGATCAACATTGAATTCCGCCCCTCTCTACATCATGGACATTCGATCCATTAACAGCTGTCAGTTTTCCTGCTCTGCACAAGCCTCTCCCCACCTACTCACAACATCCACCAGCAATGCCCACACTTCCCACATCTCTCGTGGTCATCCACCTTTATCCACCTCCCCATTAAATTACTGTTCCTGTGGTAGAGGTTTCTATGTTATCTTGACTGAATCTCTGTTGGAACTTTTGAAAGACCACCTGATATTTTATCTTCAATTAACTTTCTTATTATCTGATATTTCAATGTTTAATCTTGCACTAAATGTTATACCCTTTATCCTTCATCTCTACACTGTGAATGACTTGTTTTTATTCCTATACAGTCTTTTCTTTGACAGGTTAGCATGCAAACAAACGCTTTTCACCATACCTCAGTAAACGTGACCATAATAAGTTCATAAGTGATAGGAGCAGAATTAACCCATCAAGTCTACTCCACCATTCAATCGTGGCTGATCTACCTGTCCTAACCCCATTCTCCTGCTTTCTCCACATACCTCTGACACCCCTACTAATCAAGATAATATTAAATTCCGTTAATTTTCCTCTAATTAGCCAAAGAAAACACGAAGTGTGCAGTCTTTCCGGTAAACCTGATCCTCAGATGAATGGCAGATTTTTCACTAACACTCCTGACACATTATCCCTTGGTTCTTTGTTCATCCGTGCAATATCCTCAATCCGTGTCAGCAGGGGTCAGTTGGGAAATGGGAATTTTCAGCTGCTTCTAAAGTACTATGGAATAATAATAATATATTTTATTGTCATAAGTGCAACGAGATTTGGTTTGCAACTTCCACCCGATGTCATGTCTAAAACGACTAATAAAATTTAGGTTTAGATAACCCGAGAACAAGGTTTGTAAAAAGAACATTAGAACAGTAAAATAGTCAAAACTAACTAAAGTGCAGATGTGTCTGTGCGACGTGACCATCTGAGGGAGACAGTCCATGTGGGGGGGTGGGGAACACTCAGCAGGACCGGTTCAGAGCAGCTATAGCTCTGGGAATGAAGGTGTTCCTGAGTCTGGAGGTGCGGGCGTAGAAGTCCTTGTAACGTCTGCCCGAAGGGAGTAGTTCGAACAGTCCATTACAAGGGTGAGAGGAGTCTTTATGGACGGCCTTCCTGAGGCACCGTGTGTGGTAGATGCCCTCCAAGGCTGGTAGCGGAGTCCCAATATTCCTTTGCGCTCTGTGGACGACGCGCTGAAGAGCTCTCCTCTCCGCTTCGCTTCCGTGCAGCTGAGATACCACATAGAGATGCCATACGTTAGTATGCTCTCTATCGTGTAGCGGTAGAAGATCGTCAGCAGCTGTTGGGACAGACCAGTCTGTTTCAATGTTCTTGGGAAGAACAGTCGTTGCTGTGCCTTTTTGACCAGCGCAGCGGTGTTGGTGGACCATGTGAGGTCCACCAAATTGTTTCTGTTGTGATGTGAACCATCAGTCCAAATAAATTCATTTTTTTTTAAATCAAGTGCTGGAGCAACTCAGCGGGTTCGGCAACATCTGTGGGTACTTTGGATGGGTGACGTTTTGGGTCGGGACCCTTCTTCAGATTGTTGTTGGGAGGGGTGGGGAGCTGGAAAAGTGATGGAGTTCGACAAAGCCTCATGACAGGCAAAGGATACAGGCGAGGGAGGTTTGCCTGGCAGTTGGGTGGATATAGGCCAGAGATGAAAAGCATAAAAAAGGGGGCCGGGTAAGAAGAGAGGAGTGATATGCTAAGCCAGATGGAGGATTGGAGAGGTGAAAGGCATCTGGGGAAATGGGTAAAAGAGTGGGATAGTGCGAAAAGTGGAAGCTCTTTTGACTGGGCACATGGAAAAAATGGGGGAGAGATTGTGTTACCTTAAATTGGAGAATTCAATGTTCATTCTGCTGTGTTGTAAATGACCCGGGCGGAATATGCGGTGCTGATTCTCCATCCTGCGTGTGACCTCACTCTGTCAATAGAATTGGTGGGGCAAGAGGGGGAGGTGTTGCATTGCTTGTCAGGGAAGATATTACAGCAGTGCTTTGGCAGGATAGATTAGAGGGCTCGTCTAGGGAGGCTATTTGGGTGGAACTGAGAAATGTGAAAGGTGTAGCAACACTTATAGGGGTGTATTATAGACCGCCTAATGGGGAGCGAGAATTGGAAGAGCAAATATGTAAGGAGATAGCAAATATTAGTAGTAAGCACAAGGTAGTGATTGTGGGAGATTTCAATTTTCCACACATAGACTGGGAAATACATTCTGTAAATGGGCTGGATGGTTTGTAGTTTGTAAAATGTGTGCTGGATAGTTTTTTTGCAGCAGTACATAGAGGCACCTACTAGAGAAGGGGCAGTGCTGGACCTGTTAGGAAATTAAACTGGTCAGGTGGCGGAGGTATGTGTTGGGGAGCACTTCGGGTCCAGTGATCACAATGCCATTAGTTTCGATATAATTATGGAGAAGGTCAGAAATGGACCAAAGGTTGAGATTTTTGATTGGAGAAAGGCTAACTTTGAGGAGATGCGAAAGGATTTAAAAGGAATGAATTGGGACATTTTGTTTTATGGGAAGGATAGAAACATAGAAAAATAGGTGCAGGAGTAGGCCATTCGGCCCTTCGAGCCTGCACCGCCATTCAATATGATCATGGCTGATCATCCAACTCAGTATCCCGTACCTGCCTTCTCTCCATACCCCCTGATCCCTTTAGCCACAAGAGCCACATCCAACTCCCTCTTGAATATAGCCAATGAACTGGCCTCAACGACCTTCTGTGGCAGAGAATTCCAGAGACTCGCCACTCTCTGTGTAAATGTTTTCCTCATCTCGGTGCTAAAGGAATTCCCCCTTATCCTTAGACTGTGACCCCTTGTTCTGGACTCCCCAACATCGGGAACAATCTTCCTGCATCTAGCTTGTCCAACCCCTTAAGAATTTTGTAACTTTCTGTAAGATTGGTCTATAAGGATGTAGAAGAGAAATGGAGGACATTTAAAGGTGAAATCTTAAGAGTACAGAATCTTTATGTCCCTGTTTGGTTGAAAGGAAAGGGTAATAATTGGAAAGAGCCATGGTTTAAGGGAAATTGGACACTTGGTTTGGGAAAAGAGAGATATATACAATAATTATAGGCAGCATGGAGTAAATGAGGTGCTTGACTATAAAGAATGTAAAACAAATCTGAAGAAATAAATTAGAAAAGCTAAAAGAAGATATGAGGTTGCTTTGGCAAGTAAGGTGAAAGTAAATCCAAAGGGTTTCTACAGATATATAAATAGCAAAAGGATAATGAGAGAGAGAGAGAATTGGTCCATTAGAGAGTCGGCTATCTGCAGAGCCAAAAGAGATGGGGGAGATATTGAACAATTTATTATCTTCGGTATTCACCAAGGAGAAGGATATTGAACTCTGTGAGGTAAGGGTAACAAGTAGGGTAGCTATGGAAACTATGAGAATCAAAGAAGAGGTTTACTCTTGGAACTGACAGAGGGTTCTAAGAGTAAACCTAGCAATTATAGACTTGTAAGTTTGACGTCAGTGGTGGGCAAATTAATGGAAAGGATACTTAGAGATAATATATATAAGCATCTGGATAAACATGGTCTGATTAGGAACAGTCAACAAGGTCATGTTTGACTAATCTTCTTGAATTTTTTGAAGAGGTTACTATGGAAACTGGTGAGGGTAAAGCGGTGGATGTTGTCTATATGGACTTCAGTAAGGCCTTTGACAAGGTTCCACATGGAAGGTTGGTTGTGAAGGTTCAATTATTGGGTATTAATGGGGGAGTAGCAAGATGGATTCAACAGTGGCTGAATGGGAGATGCCAGAGTAATGGTGGATGGCTGTTTGTCACGTTGGAGGCCGGTGACTGGAGGGGTGTCCCAGGGATCTGTGTTGGGTCCACTGTTCTTTGTCATACACATCAATGATCTGGATGATGGTGTGGTAACTTGAATAAGTAAGTATGCAGATGATACTAAGATAGGTGGTGGTGTGGATAATGAAGTAGATTTTCAAAGTCCACAGAGAGATTTAGGCCATTTGGAAGAGTGGGCTGATAGATGGCAGATGGAGTTTATTGCTGATAAGTGTGAGGTGCTACATCTTGGCAGGACAAATCAAAATAGGACATGCATGGTAAATGGAAGAGAATTGAGGAATGCAGTTGAACAGAGGGATCTAGGAATAACTGTGCACAGTTCCCTTAAGGTGGAATCTCATATAGGTGGGGTGGTAAAGAAAGCTTTTGGTGTGCTGGCCTTTATGAATCAGAGCATTGAGTATAGAAGTTGGGATGTAATGTTAAAATTGTACAAGGCGTTGGTGAGGCCAATTCTGGAGTATAGTGTACAATTTTGGTTGCCAAATTATAGGAAAGATGACAACAAAATAGAGAGAGTACAGAGGAGATTTACTAGAATTGCCTGGGTTTCAGCACCTAAGTTACAGAGAAAGGTTGAACAAGTTAGGTCTTTATTCTTTGGAGCGCAGAAGGTTAAGGGGGACTTGATAAAGGTATTTAAAATGCTGAGGGGGATAGACAGAGATGACGTGGATAAGCTTTTTCCATTGAGAGTAGGGAAGATTCAAACGAGGACATGATTTGAGAATTAAGGGACAGAAGTGTAGGGGTAACGTGAGGGGGAACTTCTTTACTCAGAGAGTGGTAGCTGTGTGGAATGAGCTTGCAGTGGAAGTGGTGGAGGCAGGTTCGATTTTATCATTTAAAAATAAATTGGATAGGTATATGGACGGGAAAGGAATGGAGAGTTGTGGTCTGCGTGCAGGTAGATGGGACTAGAAGTGTTTGGCACGGACTAGAAGGGCCGAGATGGCCTGTTTCCCTGCTGTAATTGTTATATGGTTATATATAGGAGGCCGAGGACTGGAAGAACAATATGGAAATGAGAAGTGGTTGAAATATTTAGAAACCGGGGTGTTCTGTAAATCGGGGTCACTTAGTCTACGCTTGGTCTCGCTGATGTACAGGAGGGGGCTGAACCGAAGCGTTGCCAATCCACACCCTCATGAAATTCTGTCTGCTACGCCATGTTCCAGCACTTTGTGTTTTATATATATATATATATATATATATATATGCCGGCATTTTGCATTTCTTTTATCTCAATTAATTCAGATTTGTGATTTATTTATTTCAGGATGAAGCTGGTCGGAAGAGCAGGTAGGACTGAAACACTGTGTGGATCTGTAAAGGAACAAAAATTACATGCTCAATTTATCCCCATGTGTTTACTATTTGCAGGGCAAGTGTTGATACTGAATCGTTGTCAGTGACAGATGCTGCCCCGGCCTTTGAAGCATTCCATCACCCGTCTGTGTTTAGCACAATGATAACAGAAATATCTGATGCCATTAAGCGGAGTAGCTTACAAACTGATGGTAAAAATATAGATTCTTTTTAAAACAACATTCTCCCCCCCCCCCCCCCCCCCCCCCCCCCCCCCCCCCCCCCCCCCCCCCCCCCCCCCCCCCCCCCCCCCCCCCCCCCCCCACACGGCACACACCTTCTCCCGCCATCGACCACCCCATCCTCCTGCAGCTCCTCGACCACCCAGCACCCTCCACCATCTTTTCCCTGGACCTCACCTGGACTTGTTTCCAATTCTCCACTCTCCCACAACCGCCACGGATATCCCTACCTCTGGCTTCGCGATTCTCACCCCTTCCATCCTTATCTCACACCTTTTGTCTTTGCATCTCGAGCATTAATCCAACAATTGGCCTATCAAAACAATCCTCTCGCTGGTATCCGCCTCTCACTTGCGTTGGGTGGTGATGGAATTGCACCACTAGCCACAACTTCCCATCTCGCCCCTTTCTGCTTTCCCAGACTGGCCCCTACGCAACTCCCTTGTTAACTTGTCCCTTCCCACCCAAACCACCCCCTCTCCAGGTACTTCCTCCTGCAACCGCAGGAGATGCAACACCTGTCTCTATACCTCCCCCCCTCCGATTCCGTCCAATCCTTTCAGGTAAGGCAGAGGTTCACTTGCACTTCCTCCAACCTCATCTACTGTATCCACTGTATCAGATGTGGACTCCTGTATATCGGCGAGACCAAGCGCAGGCTCGGCGATCGATTTGAAGAAAAAAAATGAAAAAAAAATTCGATTTGCTGAACACCTCCGCTCAGTCCACCTAAACCTCCTTGATCGCCCGGTTGATAAACACTTTAACTCTCCCTCCCATTCTCACACTGATTTTTCTGTCCTGGGCTTCCTCCATTGTCAGTGTGAGGCCAAGCGCAAATAGGGGGAACAGTACCTCATATTTCATTTGGGCAGCTTACACCACAGCGGTATGAATATTGACTTCTCTAACCATATAACCATATAACAATTACAGCATGGAAACAGGCCCTCTCGGCCCTTCCAGTCCATGCCGACCATTTGTTTTCCCCTAGTCCCATCTACCTGCACTCAGACCATACCCCTCCATTCCCTTCCCGTCCATATACCTATCCACTTTACTTTTAAATGTTAAAATCGATCCTACCTCCACCACTTCTGCTGGAAGCTCATTCCACACAGCCACCACCCTCTGAGTAAAGAAGTTCCCCCTCACGTTACCCCTAAACTTCTGTCCCTTAATTCTCATGTCATGCCCTCTTGTTTGAATCTTCCCTACCCTCAATGGGAAAAGTGTATCCACGTCAACTCTGTCTATCCCTTTCATCATTGTAAAAACCTCTATCAAGTCCCCTCCTTAAACTTCTGGGTTCCAAAGAAATAAAGACCGAACTTGTTCAACCTTTCTCTGTAACTAATTGCTTGAACCCAGACAACATTCTAGTAAATCTCCTCTGTACTCTCTCTATTTTGTTGACATCCTTCCTATAATTAGGCGACCAAAATTGTACACCATACTCCAGAATTGGTCTTACCAATGCCTTGTACAATTTTAACATTACTTCCCTACTCCTATATTCAATGCTCCGATTTATAAAGGCCAGCACACCAAAGGCTTTCTTTACCAACCCTATCTACATGCGATTCCACCTTCAGGAAACTATGCACAGTTATTCCTAGATCTCTCTGTTTCCACAGCATTCCTCAATTCCCTACCATTTACCATGTAACGTCCCTATTTTGATTTGTCCTGCCAAGATGTAGCGCTTCACACTTATCAGCATTATACTCCATCTGCCATCTTTCAGCCCAACTTTTCCAAATGGCCCAAATCTCACTGTAGACTTGAAAAATCTACTTCATTATCCACAACACCCACCTATTCTTAGTATCATCTGCATACTTACTTATCCAATTTTCCACCCCCATCATCCAGATCATTGATGTACATGACAAACAACAGTGGATACCCAACACAGATCCCTGAGGCACCCCACTGGTCACCGGCTTCCAACCTGACAAACAGCATCCACCATTACTCTCTGACATCTCCCATTCAGCCACTGTTGAATCCATCTTGCTACTCCGCCATTAACACCCAAAGATTGAACCTTCACAACCAACCTTCCATGGGGAACCTTGTCAAAGGCCTTACTGAAGTCCATATAGACAACATCCACTGCTTTACCCTCATCAATTTCCCTAGTAACTGCTTCAAAAAATTCAAGAAGGTTTGTCAAACATGACCTTCCAGGCACAAATCCATGTTGACTGTTCCTGATCAGACCCTGTTTATCCAGATGCTTATCTGTTTATCCAGATGCTTATCTGTTTATCCAGATGCTAACATCAAGTAACCTTTCCTTTCACTCTCTCTACATCCCTCCCTTTCGCAGTTCTTCGACCAGTCCTACTGTCTCCGATTAGATTTTATCTCTGTTTGCTCTGTTATTGCCTTCTCCCAGCTAACAATGATCTATTCTACATGTTCCTTGATCTGCATCCCCTTTGTCTCGTTTTCACACCGTACACTTCCTTATCTCGGCATCTCCCTCTCCCCTGACTTCGGTCTGAAGAAGGGTCTCGACCCGAAACGTCACCCATTCCTTCTCTCCATGCCTGTCCCGCTGAGTTACTCCAGCATTTTGTATTTATCTTTGAAACAATACGATTCCATGTTCTGCAAAGATGCTGACAGAGCCTCTGCTAGTTACGTCAGCACATTCTGTCTCTTTAGTAAACTTGCATCTGTAATTCATTCTGTTAAATAAAACTGACATAGATTTATTTCTCCTCATTTATCAGACACAACTGAGTAACGTGTAGATGCAGAGCTTGTATGTAATTATCGTCTGAGGGGAATTGTCTTTTTATTCCTGTAGCAAACACAGCTGATGGGAAGGTTCACTTTCACACAGGCAGTTGGAGATGTGAGATCCTTGAACACAACTGACCCTCCCTCTGTCTCACCGCCTCTCAAGAAAACAGAAGCAGGTCACCTGGCCCCTCATTTCCGCCCTCATTCAGTATGATCATGGCGACTCCACCACAACTCTACCTCCTCTTTAATTACCTCTAATTAGCACTCGCATCAATCTCCTCTTCCTACAATTTCCCCCCCCCCCCCCCCCTCCCCACGCCCATCTACCAGCAAGATGTTGGAATACCTCTGAATTTCTGAACATGGGTCTCGATCTTCTTAATACACCTCATTTGCCAATGTCAACCGTAGTCTCTTGTCCATCATCATTGTCCATCATTGAAAATCCCGCCCCCAGTCCCACGGCGCCGCCCGGTCCCAAATTCCCCAATGGCAATGAAGTTCCCCCTCCTCCCCCCCCCCGAACCGGTCGGGCGGAGAGAAAAACTCTGAAAAGATGTCTGATACCATCCGAATATTGTTGCGGGTAAAACCAAACCAAGGGTTCTGTTTTCTGCCCGCCTGTGCCTGAGGCCGAGCGGCTTCTCCCCCGGTCCCGGGTCCGCGCTGCCCGAGTCTCTCCCCGACCCCCGGGGACTCTCTGATTCTCTGCTTCTTCCCCCCAGTCTCTGTCACCCTGGATGTGGAAACAGCGCATCCGGAGGTCGAGGTGTCTGAGGATCGGAAGAGGGTGAGACTGACCGGGACCTGGAGGAATCTCCCTGACACCGGGAAGAGGTTCACAGGCAGTCCGTGTGTGCTGGGATCAGAGGGATTCACATCGGGGAGACATTACTGGGAGGTGGAGGTGGCGGGGAGTCAGTGGTGGATTCTGGGAATCGCCACAGAGTCTGTGGAGAGGAAGGGACCGGTCACACTGAGCCCGGAGACTGGAGTCTGGAGCATCGGGCAGTGGGGGGGTGACCGGTTTGATGCACTCACCTCCCCTCCATCCCGTCTCCCCGCCTGTCCCATCCCCGGGAGGGTGGGAGTTTATCTCAGTTACGAGTCCGGGATGATTTCATTTTACGACGCAGACACCAAGACCCGTCTCTACACCTACACTGGGCATAAATTCACGGAGAAACTTTATCCTTACTTCGCGACTTGCCATGAAAACCAGTGGCTGAAATATGTTCCGGTTCCGCTCCGGGTGTGCAAAACGGTCAGGTCCCCGGACCGGCGTCAGGAGCGGGGCTCAGGGCAGGGACAGATTTAGATGAAGAGAGGCCCTAGGCTATTCCATTTGTGAGGCCCCTCCAAATCCCCCACCCCCACGATGAGAGGAAGATGGAAGAGTCCACCAGATTGACACTGATGTGCAGCCGAGCGTGGCCAATGAGATGAGGGCTGGAAAGATCCGCTTTATATTTATTGCCAGTGCTAGTGTCGAGTTATTGGCTTAAAACACTATTATTCTGAAATGGAGGGCAAGGAAAATTACTGAAGTGTTGTTTACAGACTACAGTGCATTGTGACAGCATATGTAAGAAAGGCTGATGACAGTCAAAAATATTATGCACACAGGCCCGTACAAAGCTTTTCAAAAAGGGGGGAAGTAAATAAGTGCACGCAGTGCACATCACAAGGCCGAAGCTGAAAGACCCTTGCGGCCGGGCCAGGGCCCGCTTCAGGGCCCTGGAAGCTCTGGGGTTTTATATGCTCTCTGGTGCATTTTGAGCCTTATTTTGGAGCATTTTTGCACCAAATATATGACGAATATTTCAAAAATAATTTTGGTTGAGTCAAGAGGAATGAGTGGTTGGAATGGGATGATTGGGATCATTGTTCTACACATTTTTTCTAATCAAGAATTGAAGCTGTCCTTGTTTTAATAATCAAGTTGTACTGTAAAATGATATGTAAAATGTTATAAAGAAGAATGCAAACACTGCAAATAAAATACTGTAATTTTTTGCAGTAAATATAACCTTGTTTTAGAAAATGTTTTGTGTTTTGATTTGATTGACTGTTACTGTTCGACTGTGTTAGTGTGTGCACATTAAAAATATGATACAAAATGAAAGTCGTAAACTATGGAATTCATAATTTTCAGTATTACTATCAAGGAAAAGAAAGTAGGTCCAATTGAGAAAAGAAAGCAATTCCAATTGAGATTGCAGTACCTTAACTTTGCAATCTCACTAAAGATAATCCCCCTTTCCTTCTCCCCCCCTCCTCCTTCCCCCTTTCCCTCCCCATCTCTCCCTCCCCCCCCTCTCCTCTCACCCTTCCCTCCTCTCACACCTCCCCCTTCCCCTCTCTCTCCTCTCCTTCCCACGCATCGAGATCTCACTCTGCAGACCCACAGACCCGCCCCCCCCCCCTCCCCCAACCCGCCAGGAGAAACGGGCACTCCCTCAATGCAATATTCCACAGCTTACCTGGAGTAGACACCTAGGATCTTTGGTAGACACGAGGCATCGAGGCGATTGTGTGGAGTGCAAATGGAGTTCTGAACCCACCCGGGCTCACTGCGCACGCGCGGAGAGACAGCGTCTTTTTGCGTCGCTACTGCGTCACTGGCTTCCCCCCAACTGAGCAGGCGCGGATGGTCGCATTTTTTCCCCCAAAATCTTCCAGCGGGCCGGAACTAGAATTTCTGGTAATTTCCGTCAAAGTGGAAAAGCTGGTAGCGCTCCAATTTATTTTTCCTCTAGATTTTTTATTGTTCTGGGAAAAAAACACCTTGGCTGGAGGCCCTCTAGATTTTGAGTCCCTGGACTTCAGCCAGAAATAAACATCTGGTAGAATTAAAAGCATAAAGAAGCATTTGTGGAGGATAAGAGTCAAAGGTCGAGAATAACAGAAAAACGTTTTCATGTGCAGCAAGACTGACCGGGTCAGGGCTAATTCCGACCAGAGACACAGAATGCCAATTCAGGTTCTCTCTCCCCAGCTCCTGCCCGATGAACGGCGGACGCATCTCAAGCCCCCTTGACTATTGCAGCTTTGTCCACCCACAAAACAGAGGTCTGACGTCAGACAAAAAGTCAGAGATTTTGCAACCCACTTTGTTGGGAGTTGGGAATGCTGATTACAAATCTGGAAGAATACGGTCATGGGGGATGGAATGGCAACATTCCTTGAGTGAGGACAGGACCGGATTTGCGTATAAGCTTCACAAGCTTAAACTTAGGGCCTCAAGATCTAGGGGGTCCTCGGCAGGGCCGGATTTACCTATAGGTTTCATAGGCTGAAGTCAAGGGACTCAAAATCTAGGGGACCTCCGGCCAAGGTCTTTTTTCCCCAGAATAAAAATAAATCCCAAGAAGAAAAAATTTTGAGCGCTATACAGCGTTTCCATTTTGACGGGAATTACCCAAAATTCTGGTACCGGCCGCTGGAAGATTTGTTTTTTTTTAATAATATTTTTATTAGAAGTAATCCATCATAACAATGGTATAACAACTTTTCAAATACACAACCAAATTATTTCAATAAGTATACGGATGTTACAAATAATTCTTATAAACTTCTATGTTTTAGAAAGTAGAAAAAGAAAAGAATAGATTTTAATCAATAAGAATGGTGATTAAATAATAATTTTGATTATATAGAGAGAGAAAGAGAAGAGAAAAAAAAAAAAAAGATTATAGTATATATTATTCATCTTAATAGTGAATAAACAATATTCAATAATGATATCAATGGAGACATGCATAACAAATCCAAAAAACAAGAATTATTTTCATCTAATCCTGCCGGGAACCCATTGAACCCCCCTGTGTGATGCCAAGACAGCTACCCCTTCAAATATTCTGTAATATGGAGACCTCATATCTGTTCAAGAGTTTGCATTTGTCCATTAGGACAAATCTGATTCTTTCCAATGCAACGTCTCCAACATTTCCACTGTCCACATTTTAATTGTGGGGGATAATGTTCCCTTCCAAAATTTCAATATCAATTTTTTCCTATTATCAAACACGTAATATCCAAGAAATTTACTTGGTTTAGTGTTATATTAGATTTGAATCCAGGAACTCCTAATATTATTGATTTTGGATCTGGGTCCAGTTTAATTTTAAGAACTTCAGAGATAACTCTAAAGATTTCTGTCCAATACTAGTTGAGTTTTATACATGTTACAAAAACTATGCGTTAAGTTAGCTTCCAAGTTCTGACATTTATATCACAAATAGAAGAAATGTTAGGTAAAATTCTATTTAATTTCGTTTTTGAATAATGTAATCTGTGTAATACCTTAAAATTGCACCCCCTATCAATATATGTCTAGCAAATTAATGAGCAACGATGTATACATTGTAGGCTTTCTTCCCAAGTTTCCTTCATTATAGATTAAACTATTTCATTTTCCCATGTTTGTCGATATATTTCCGAAGTTGGGATTTCCTATCCAAGATGGTATTGTATATTATACGCTGTAATTTTTCTGTATTTGGGTGTTTATTTTAAACAATTCATCTAATATTCCTGGTTTTCTATTTTTATTAGTCTTGCTATTTGACTTAATATAGTTTTCTAATTTGTAAATACCTAGATATGTTATTTGAATGCAATCCATAGATATCCTGTAAAACTCTTGAAATGAAATAAATTTTCCTTTCTTGTAAAGGTGTTTCTATCCTTTTAATTCCTAATCATTCCAGTGTCTAAGCCCTTGTCCCAATACAGAGGGCTTAACTCAAAGGATTTATTCATAATTGGCAAACAAAGTGACAAATTATCTATATGTAGGGTCTTAAACTATTTTGTTTTTCAAACATGTCCTATTGCTATGAATTATAGGGTTGTCACCATACATTTTTTTTTTGTACTTCCCTTGGTGCAAAAAGAAGCGAACCTAACATCAAAGGCAAAACAGTCTTCCTTTTTATTCCATCTTTAGCCAGTTTGGCTCAAAAATCTAAATTAATACAACCCAAAATTCATATTTTTAATCTGAAATGCCCAGAAATAATAAAGGGAAGAAATTTGGTAGTGCAAGTCCACCATTTATTTTAGATTTACATAGATGTTTTTTACTTATTTTCGATAATTTTTATAAATCCCAAATAAAACTATAACCAAGTATCTTTTTTTTAAAATAAATTTTAGGGAGATATAAAGGGATGGCTTTGAAATAAATATAAAACAATTGTGGCAAAAAAAAATCATTTTTATAGCATTTATTCTACGATCATTGAAATAGGTGGTGTTTTCCAATATAAAATATAATTTTTTAGTTTATTTATCTACGAATTGAGCGGTAATTATATTTAAAAGACAGTTATATGGATTTAGATACATTAATTCCTTGATATTTAAATTTGTTCCGTGACTATTTTGAAGTGGAAATTGTTCTAGTATATTTAATTTTATTCCCAGTTATAGGCATAATTTCACTTTTATTCCAGTTGAAAAAATTCTATTACCCAGAAAATGTGCCAAACTTAATTATAACATTAAATAGATTTAGGAATACTAATCTCTCGGTTTTTGTGATCTAATAAATTAAAAATTTCATCTGCGTATAGAGATATTTTATTCATCGTAGTTTTTGGTATTATATCCATATTGCTGGTTATGATCTAATCATTTCGGCTAATGGTTCTATTACCAGAGCAAATAGTAATGGTGATAACGGGCATCCTTGTCTACATCCCCTAAAGAGACTAATTTTGCTGATAACAAATCATTTGTTAAAAATTCTTTTGCCAGTTGGATTCGAGTATATGATTTTTACCCATTTGGAAAATCTTCCCCAGTTGAAATTTCTGCATTATTTTATAATAATATATGGCCAGACAAACCTGTCTAACATGCTTTGTCAGCATCTAATATACTTAGCCCTTTGCATTCAGCATATGACAGCTAGTTCAATTATTCATTCACTCTTTTTGAGTATATGATATTGAATAGATGTCTCAGATTATAAGATGAGTAGTATTTTGGGATGAAACCTGTTTGGTCATGATGTATTAAGTTATTAATCACTAATTTAGCCTCCGAGATAAAGTGACTACAACTATAATTAGTGCAGTTAGTATTAGTGTAAGCCACACTAGTGTGGCTATTAATCTACTGACCTCCGTGAAAAAAAAAAGAAGATAATCAATCCAGCTCCGTTGTTTTGCCTTAAGGCTATATATGTCGGGGTGGTGTTTATAAACAACAAATAAAAAAAATATTTACCTTTATATACTGAATAATTAATTATAATACTACTAATAACAAATAAGTTTTAGTGTTATAAGCACTATATTAGGATAGCTAACGTACATTTTTAAGGTAGGGTAATTCCAAAAAAAAAATGGCGATATTTTTAATAATCCATCCATCCCTCCTTAACAACCCAAGATAGAGTCTAAAGTCCATTTGATCCTCCACCTTCCCGGCTGGTCCACCTTCAGTGTGAATCCCTCCTCCATTTCTGTGGAGGGCAGTATCATCATATAAGTGATCAATAATAGTCAGTCTGTTTTCATCTACCATCTACTTTTTTCTCTTCCGTTCTTCTGAATGTTTCGAGCGAATTCAAGAGCATCTGTATGTTTGGTGAAGTGGTGCACCTTGTTTATCATAAATTTACTCTTAATGATGCCGGTGCATCAGCATATCTCGCAGCTTCTTGATGTTCTCAGACCCTCTGATTCTGTAAATAAAGATCTTTTCTTGGCCATTCTGCAGGGAAAAATTACTAAGATACTGACTCTCTCTCATATTTGAGATTTTTCTTACGTATTATTATCTTCGTCATATCTTCAAAAACATGATCGTAACAGAGAGATTTGGCCATTTGGAATCTACAGAGAGATTTGCCATATGAAAAGTGGGCTGAAAGATGGCAGATGGAGTTTCATGCTGATAAGTGTAAGTGTTACATCTTGCAGTGACCAATTCAAAATAGACGTACATGTAAAAAGGTAAGGAATTGAGGATGCAGTGGAACAGAGGATCTAGGAATAACTGTGCATAGTTTTCCCTCTGAAGGTGGAATCACATGAAGATAGGGAGGGTAAAGAACAGCCTTGGTTGCCGCCTTTATAAAGCAAGCATTGAATATAGGATAGGGAAGTTATTGTTAAATTGTACAAGGCATTGGAAAGACCCAATTCCTGGAGTTATGTGTACAACTTTAGGTCGCCTAGTTATAGGAAGGATCAACAAAAAAAGAGAGTACAGAGGAGATTTACTAGAATGTTGCCATGTTTCCAGCAACAATGTATACAGAGAAATGTTTTGAACAAGTTAGTCTTTATTCTTTGGAGCGCCAGAAGGTAAAAGGGGGGAGACTTGATTGAGGTCTTTAAAATGATGAAAGGGATAGACAGAATTGAACCGTGGAAACTTTTTTCCCCATTGAGGGTAGGGAAGATCAAAACAAAGGGCATGACATGAGAATTAATGGACTGAGGTTTCGGGTAACGTGAGGGGGAACTCTTACGCCAGAGGGGTGGCTGTGTGGAATGAGCTTTTCCAGCAGAAGTGGAGGAGCAGGATCGATTTTAACATTTAAGAGTAAAGAGATAGTAATGGACGAGAAGTGAATGGAGGTTTGGTCCTGAGTTCCGGAAGTTGGGACCTAGGGGAAAACAAATTTTCGGCACGGACTGTAAGGCCGAGCGGGCCTGATACCGTGCCTGTAATGATAACTGGGTCTATATGGTTAACCATAATCATCTGTCTTGGGGATCATCCCATTAGGGTTATTCACAATGCCCTGTGTTCTCCGCCCATCAAGGTTCTGGTCCTAGTCAGATAACTTTTAGAGTTTGCAGCAATGTTTCGAGGTCCTTGATCTCCCTCTCGGCTCACCTCAATCCAACAATACCAAATTCTGACGCCTTTGACGTCCTCCAAGTCAAATCATTTCTTCAATTATTTTGTGTAATAATTCCTGATAAACCTTGGTTTCTTCATTCTCCTCGGCAAGACTCTTCCTCGGTCTGATCAGTCAATTCATTTATTACGTCATTTGTTGTTAAGTGAGGTTTTAATAGGTTCTAAACTTGGTATCCATCAGCAACTCCATCTCGCCATTTTACAGTTTTACTCATCCAACTGTTTGTTGAAAATCATAACCCCGCTTTAATCTCTCCATCCGTCCATCCTAGTCTTTACAGTAAGTTAAAACTTCTTTTTTGAACTCTTCTTCCTTCATTTAAATTTCATGATACACCAAATTTCCAGCTGGAAGATTTGGGAAAAAATTGCCACCCTCCGTGCATGCGCAGTTGGGGATGTTGAGAGGGGAAAGGGGGGGTTGAGACAGAAGAGGAAGAGGAGGGAGGGGAGAGAGAGAAGGGAGAGAGAGGATGGGAGGAGAGAAGGAGATGGGTGAGAGTGAAATGGATTATATTAGTGAGATTGCAACCATTAATGTAGGTTTTAGAGCAATTATATATTCTCCCATATGAATAAAATCAAAACATTGGAACTGCTTTCCTTATTTCCCTTGATAACAATACAGAAAAATATAATTCCATAAGTTTGCGACTTTCATTATGCATCATATATTTAATGTCACACACTACACAGTCGAACATAACAGGCTACAAATCACCCACGCAAAACATATCTAAAAAAAGGATGTACTTACTTGGCAAAAGCTTACATTATTTTATTTGCAATGTTTGCCTGCTCCATTATAACATTTACATAAGCATTATTACAAGTACAACTGATATTAAAACAATGACAAAGCATCAATTCTTGATTTAAAAACATGTATACATCAATTACCCCAATCACCCATTCCACCATTCTTTACTCTTTGAACTCAACCAAAAATTATTTCTGAAATATTGGTCAAAAAATTTGTTCCACTGCTCCATATTAAGGCTCAGAATGCACCAAAGAGTATCTAAACCCCAGAGCTTCCAGGAGCCCTTAAGCAGGACCTTGACCCCCCGGCCGCAAATGTTTTACACTCGTGCATGTGATATTTGCTGCTTGCACTTACTTCACATAATTTTTTGTAATCCTGTGCTATGGCCACCACCCTTGTTGAAAAGCTTCATACAGGCCTGTGTATAATAATTTTGACAGACTGTCACGGGACAGCCAACTTGGGTGAAGTTAGAGTGGAATTGGGGAGGGATTGTAGCGACCGAGGGGGGGGGGGGGGGTGGGGGGGGGGGGGGGGGGGGGGGGGGGGTGGGGGGGGGGGGGGGAGGGAATGGGGAGGGGGGGGGAGGGAATTGTCAATGTTGTTTACCTTTAAAAAAAAATCAATAATTGATGATTTTTTAATAATCAAGTTGAACTGTAAAATGTTATGTAATAATGTAATAATGGACATGCAAACCCTGCAAATAAAATACTGTAAGCTTTGCCAGTAAATAAAACCATATTTTTAGAAAATTTTTGTGTTTTGATTTGATTGCCTGTTACTGTTCGACGTGAGAGTGGTTGTGGCACCCTTAAAAATATATGCAAAATGAAAGTCGCAAACTATGGAATATCATATTTTTCAAGTATGTTATTAAGGAAAAAAAGCAATTCCATTGATAGATATAGGGAGCTTTTTACATTTTTCAGCTTGAATTGTGCAATCTGTTGCTTACCTTTAACTTACACTAGAATGCAACATTTATGCTTAAATTGAATTATTAAGAATAAGGTGGCTAATTATCATTCCTAATTAACATTTCCATTCCACAATAGGCCAGGTCAGTCACAGTGAGCACAAGAATGACTATATTCAGCATGTAAAACAATTAATTCATGCTGTATAATGCATATCTATAAATAAAATATAGAGAGAGAAAAACTCAGAGAAACAAAGTAAAAGTCAGACTTCCAGCACTGTTCAGCACATCAATCCACCTATTACCACCAACATTTTAGAAATATAAAACAAACAAAAAGAATGCCAACCTATCAATCATATAATGGTCAATTAAAAAAAATATATATGTAAAAATTATATCAGGAAACAGGCCCTTCACCCACAAGTCCCCAGCGACCAGCAATCTATCATATACCAATTCCATCCATCACTCCAGGTATAATTTACAGTAGCCAATTACCTACAAACACCTGCACTTTCTTCAGGAATGGGAGAAACCGGAATAACCAAGAAAACCCATGTGTAGTAATGCACAACACAAATCCGCTGCGCCACGTGCCCCCCATTAATTATTTTTTCTGTGACATATTTATAATGGTGTTACGTGAATAAAGATGAACACATTATTTCTGAATACTGCCTTAGTTGATATAACCCACATGTCCAGTCATAGTGCTTTTGGCTGGTTTTCAATTTCTTCAGGCTGAAAGGGTCTTCGACCCGTAAACAATCACCCATTCATTCTCTCCAGAGATGCTGCCTGTCCTGCTGAGTTCTTCTAGTTTTTAGTGTCTATCTTCAGTTTAAACCAGCATTTGCAATTCCTTCCTACACTATTTGTTAAGCAAAACAGGTCCTATTCTCATAATATTATTCACCTCAGTTTTTTCTTCACCTCCGTTGCTGCAGAGAATACAATACCAGTTATCAAATCTTTCTTCAAAATTGTAGCCCTGCCAACATAAATCGCCCATGGATCCTCTCCAGAGCAATTGCACCCTTTCTGCAATGTGTCATAGTCTTAAAGCATGGAAACAGGCCCTTCATCCCAACTTGTTCATGCAGATCAAGATGCCCCATTTAAACTAGTCACATTTATCCGCATTTGGCCCATATCCCTTTAAACCTTGTGTGTGCCAGTGTGTGTATGAGAGAGTGTCAGTGTCAGTGTCAGTGAAGCGGCGACAACATTCGGAGTGAGCGGAGACTTGGCGATGCCCGGGGAGCGTTTCCCTCCCCCCCCATCCCGGGAATGCGGGCTGGCCCAGGTGCTCCCTATCCAGCTGGGGTCCGGAGGAGGTGAGTGTCAGTGACCCAGGGGTCAGGCATCGGAGCGGAGCCTTAACCCGAGATTCATCCCCGTGGCTCCGGAGGCGGCACCACTCGCTCCTGGCTCCAGGTCGGGGTTCCAACTCCAAGGTTTTGGACAGAGCGGTCGATGGACATAGAGCCGCCAGAGGGTGGGAGGTGTGTGCGGTGCCTCAGGGGGAAGGGGGAGGGGGGGTTGGTGCTGGGAGCACCGCCGTCGTGTCTCACCTATCACACCATCTGCATGGGAGAAACTAAACTACTTTTTTTTCCCCCAAATCATCCGGCGGGCCGGTAGTTTGACAGCCCTGCTTTAAATCAATCCCCTCTTGTGTCTCATATCCCAGGAAAAAGGCTATGCATTCACTTTATATTCCCCTCATGGTTTTTACTCACCCCTAAAACAATGTTTGCTTTATTTTGAACTTCCAGCACCTTCAGATTTTTGAGCGTGAGAAATTTTGTGATCAACGTGAGAGCGTGAGAATTTTGTGAAATGCGTGAGTCTCACGCTCAATGCGTGAGAGTTGGCAGTCCTGCTAGTAATGCAAACATTTTATGCAAGTTCCAATTGTTTGGACAAAAATCACTTATTACTGCTTTATAACAGTTAAGTTACTTTAAGACCATTTCAGAAATTATGGCAGCAACAAACAATCAACTAACAAATTAAAGCAATCTAAAACAAAAATAACATGTTCCCTTTCCTGACTCTACCTCATAAGTACTTTAACGCTGTTAACAGAGCAAAGGGATATTAATCTCAATAACCCAAATGGGAAAGTGGGGCAATTTGCTTACATGGTCCATTCTAAGCCCATCCAGACTGCCATATAGTCATAGTTATACAACTAGTACATGGCTGGCCACCAACTTGTCCAAAATCATCCAAGTTGGCATTCTGTGTGCCCAGTACTGCAGAAGTCCCAATCCGCTTCGTGTCCCAGGGACTTGGCTGCAGTTCTCAGGTCGGCTCGCCTGCCCCGACCCCACGAAAAAACCCGCTTTTTTTTCGGATTACGGGTCGGATTCGGCCCGTGTGGCGTAGGTTGCCGAACCCTTGTCCTAGATTTTTGCCTCATTGTAGTCCCCGCCCCCATATTTACAACCGATTCACCCGGTTAGTTCTATCTCCAGCTGCTTCATGTCGTCAGCGGCAGCACATCCGACCAAGAAAGAAGAGGAGTAGAGACGCGGCGTCACTCACTCACAGCCGCCGACTGACGCGCTTCCCCAGGCTGCAGAGATCGCTGTGATGTGACGCAAAAAGACAAACTGTGCAGGGACTGAAGACAGCGTGAGAATTCTGTCATCGGCGTGAGAATTGGTTGAAATGCGTGACCCTCACGCTCAAAGCGTGAGAGTTCGCATCCCTGTCTAAGGCCAGGATGTGACAACACACACACAGGGAGACACACACACAAAGGAAGTCACACACACACAGACACACACACGGGGAAACACAGAGACACACGCACAGGGAGACACACACACACACACAAGCACACACACACAGGGAGACACACAAACACACAGGGAGACACACAAACACACAGGGAGACACAGAGACACACGCACAGGGAGACACACACAGGGAGACACACACACAGACACACACACACCAGACACCACCCACACAGGGAGACCGCACACACACAATCCTTTCCTTTCCCCCTCCCCCCTCCCGCCCTCTTTCCATCCTCCCCCTCCCTCACTCTCTCCCATTCTCGCTTCCCCTTTCCCCCTTCATCCCCTTTCTACATTCCCCACCCCCTGTCGTACTAACTTTGCACTCCTTCCCTCCCTTTTCTCTTATTCCCCCACTCTCTCATCTCTTTCTCCCCTCCCTCTCTCTCCCTCCCTCTCTTTCCCCACCGCCCAATGGGAGTCTGGCGGGCAATCGGTGTAGCGAGGATTGGCGCGCTGGCCTGCCGACGTGTGATTTTAAGGTCAGGCTGAGGAGAGGAGCGAGGCTGCGCGGCGGCAGGCAGCACAGCGCTCGCAAACCGGCCACAAGGCGCTGAACTACCCTACGCTGCACATCCGATAAAGGGAGAAGAGACGCGACGTCACTCACAGCTATCAACCGACGCGCTTCCCCAGACTGCACAGATCGCTGTCAAGTGGCGCAAAGAGACAAACTGTGCAGGGACTGAAGACAGTGAGAATTCTGTCATCAGCGTCAGGGCGTGATAATTGGCTGAAATGCCTGGGGGAAAACCACTCACGCTCAAGGTGTGAGCGTTGGCAGCCCTGCTGTCATAGGCCTTTCTTACATATGCTGTCACAGTAGTCTCTAAACAACACTTCAGTAATTTTCCTTGCCCTCCATTTCAGAATAATAGTGTTTTCAGCCGATAACTCGACACTAGCACTGGCAAGAAATAAAAAGCGCAGCTTTCCAGCCGTCATCTGATTGGCCACGCTCGGCTCCAAACAAGTGAAATAACCCAGGGCCTCTCTTCATCTAAATCCGGCCCTGGAGAGAACGCACAGATTCCGATGCTTGAGGCCGTCAGCGAAGTGGGAGCAGCGGCGGTGACAGGAACGTAATCCGGGACAATTGAGAATATAAGAGGAAAGGCCAGAAGCTGCCTGGATATCTAAATTTGATAATAAAATCCGCTATTATTAGTATTAATTCATTAGTTCATTAACTTTAACAGTTAATAAAAATAACATCTTCCATAAACACTGCACCTTCTTATTGAGGAATTATTTAAATGGATGATATTCATAGCGTGTTTTACAGGGTTTGGTATGTCTAATGCTGGAACATCACTTATTGCACGTCCCATAATTATCCTCTGAGTGGTTCATTCGATCACTTTGAACTAGATGCGCGTTTTAGGCGCGTTGTGGTCATCGATCCAACCAACATTTTTATTTTGAGGATTTGGAGATGAATTTTTTGAGATGATAATTTCAATGGATATTCTTAAGGCCGAGATAGATAGAATCTTGAACAGTACGGATGTCATTGATCCAACCGGACTAGTTTATTTGTGGAGGATTTGAGATTATATTTTTCAATGATATTTGAATATTTGGGGGTGGGGGAGAGAGGGGGGGGGGGGGGGGGGGCGGTGCGGGCTCTGATGGTGCCGAATGCCTTTGATCCAGCCATGATCACATGGAAATGGCGTGCAAGGCCACGAAGGTCCGAAAGGCCTTGTATCCTGCACTATTGTCTAAGTGTCCAACACTACTATGGGAGGAAACATTGGTTGGCTAAAATTGAATAATTTGAAACCCTATCACCGGAGCGCCCTTATATCTGCAGCGTAATCGTAGCATATTGAAAGACAAAAGAATCTCACTGTGACCTTGTCACCATGAGCATAATAAACCGTTTCAATGATATAATTACTTTTCATTCATGCCTTCGGTAATAATACTTTAAAATACATTTAATTCATCCATTCACTACAACCCGCTGACAACAACATTGGTGCTAATTGGTATCGTTTATTTATGTTTCATTTCAACACAACTAGCACGGGGTACAGGTGAACATCTAGATTTTATTTTTTTTCCCCGCTATCCATTCAAATCATACTTATGCGAGCACAAAAGTTGTACAAGCCGATCAGGGGGCGGGCCGCACACGGTCAAGGGGACGATCATTCTGAAAGTGAAATTCCCTGCAAATAGAAGGCATTTCGTCCTGTTTTTTTTACGGCAAACTATTTAAAATTCCAGAAGCCAATCTGAATTGCCCAGCATTCTGAGGATCACACTCGAACCGTGACACAACCTTGTCCCATCCACAAGCAGCCTGACCCGTTCAGGCAGGTGCTGAGAGGTTCGAATAACCGGCAATTTGTTTTTGTTTTGTTCACGATTCCAGCAACTTCCTGCTCTTGTGTCTCAAACTTCTCAGGTCGCGCCACTTTCGCCGTCTTCCCATCCAACACACCCCCCACTGCCTACACACATTCCCTCGCACATCGTACCACATCACCTCCTCCCCACGACCCTATGTAATCCTACCACCACCCCTAAAACCTCCCCACACCCTACCATCTTCGCCCTCTATCATTTTTTATCCCTCCACACCCCTACACTAAACTCTACGCTGGGTCACATCAAGCAAGCCAATTCACCGAGACCCCCCTCACACCTTCGGGGAAAATGCAGAGTGTCAGAAACCGGAGCAAGGGGCAAGCCCCGAGACCAAGCACACACGTGTGGACTAAAGCACTGTGGAAACGGTTGGATGAACAAAGTCCCACACGGTCAGAAACCCACGTCGTTGGATCTCGCGGCGGGGCCGCAGTAATCGCTGGAACACCCGCCAGCCAAACAGCAGCGTTTGTGATGGGCAGTGAGGCATTGATGTATCTACAAATAAGAAACATCGCCAACCCAGATACATCGCCAATCGATTTATTATCCAGATATGGTTTACATTATTTGCAGATTTACCAAAATCTCTGCTCGGAGAGGTCTCCTGTCCATCCATGATCCCATCCTGAACCGGATACCTATCCCTGCCTGTGAACGGCGGGTTTCCCACTGTCCATCAATTAAAAAAATATAAAAATAAACAAACGCCTCTCAGGTACACCCGAGGACATTTCTCTCTCCCCAAACCCCCCTTCTCTTATTCTTCTTTCTCAGTTTTCGTCAATATCCAGGCCAGTTTCATGTCCAACGACCCTCCTCCGTGGAAGTAGGTTGGAAGTGGCCAGGACAAAACCATCGATTATCCCCCGCACATTAACACTATCCTACATATCCCTACACCCCATTAGGGACTTTTTTTTTTACATTTACCAACCAATTAACTACAACCAAAGAATCTCGGCGAAACCCCCACGCAGGTCACGGGAGAACGGCACAACACCGTACCGACAGCACCCGTATGTCCAAGAGCATCGACACCCCCACCGCGTCACTCCGCGCTGCATCGCTGTAAGCCAGCAACTGTACGCTGCGCCAACCGTGACCGCCCACATCAGCATTTTATGGAAGGCCGAACCCAGTGAAAACATTATGAACCAGGAAGATGAGTATTATAATGGCATCGCAAAGACCAGGTCGAGAGTTGGACCGATGAGGCAGTTTGTCCCAACTGCCTGGATTTCTTTCTTCACCGATCCGGTTATAATCTTGGAGTGGGGCACAACTTCTGCAGCCGCTCCACTTCATCACAAGAATCACAACAAAACCAACGTTTTTGTATGGGAACAAGGCGGAAGAAATCCTGCCGGAATTTGGAGAGGTGGTTTTGAAGAGCGCACTAACCTCAAGGGGGTTAGCCTGGGCCATTGGCGAGACTTTGTGCTGAGAAAGCAAACACACATCACAACCAGTATCGAACGGAGGAACGTAAACCAACCGCGCTGGCGAGGTACATCAGGAGAACTGAAGTCAGTTTTGTGAAACTTATAAGCAAACTGCTCTGTGTGATTTTGTTGCAGCTGGACTCTTGAACACAGGCCTCACAGTTTCCACCACGGTGATAGAAGAAGTCTGCAGAACAACCTATAAGGTAAAAGCAACCCCGTTTGATCACTTCATCGTCCCAAATCCATGTTTATTTAATCTGACCATTTAATTCTCTGATCTAACCCACCCCATTAATCCAAACACCATTTCCCAAATCAAATGAACTCTATCCTTGTAATCGCTCCCAAAAAAGGCATCACGATCCAGCCACATGGAGCAGGCACCAGAAATCTAAAGATATCTGGAGTCCGGGTTGAGAGGGCTTCCCGGAGGGGGGGGTGT
>CM069160.1:25191556-25229880 GCA_035221665.1 Okamejei kenojei | reverse complement strand
TTGTTGATTGATGAATTTTAAGTCAAGCTGGTGGAGATTTGACGCAACCCCCCTAAGACAGCGATTGATTGGCCCAAATATCAGCACAAATAAAAATTACAAATGGAAAACTAAAATCGCTGGTCAGTGCCGGAAAACTAATCACGGGTGTATCTTCTCCAACTAAACAGTATAACATCAGGTACATTCAATAAAATAAAATGAATGTATTATTTCACATTATTTAGACAGTTTTTGAGTAATGAGAAGGGTAGTTACAGTCCTTGCTGTACGTGCCCCCTTGGGGCAAGAGTGACCATAATATGGTTTGAGTTCTTCATTAGATGGAGATTGACATGTTAATTTCAGAAACAAGGTTTCTGACTTAAAGAAATGTAACTTTGAGTACGCGACGGGAAGTGGCCAAGATGACTGGCAATTAATTCCTAAAAGGGTTCACTAAGGAATACATAAATAATCTCCGGAATTAGCAGGGGACGCTGGTACAAAGAGGAATTGAGTGAAATCCAGGTTATCGGGAAGTGGTGTTGGTAATTTGAATGGATTAAAGGCCGATAAATCCCAGGGCCAGATAGGCTGCAATCACAGAGTACTTAAGGAATAGCTCCGAAATAGTGATCATTATGATAATCCCTTTCAAAACTCTTTAGATTGCTGGAGTAGTTCCTGAGATTGGCGGGTAGCAAAAAACGTAACCCCTCTCTTTTAGAGAGAGAGAGAGACAAACGGGAATTACAGACCATTATCTACCATCGGTAGTGGGGAACCTGCTAGAGTCATTATAAAGAGTTATAAGCACACATTTGGAAAGTGGTGAATTCATTGGACAAAGTCCGCATGGATTTACGAAAGGAAATCATGTCTGAACGAATCTTTTTCGAGGATTAACTAGTAGCGTGATAAGGGAGAACCAGTGGGATGTGGTGTATCAACTTTCGAGAAGCTTTCCGCCAGGCCCTCATAAGAGATTATTATACAAACTTAAAGCATACGGCATTGGGGGTTCAGTGGTTTTTTTTGATGTGGATAGAGAACTGGCTGGCAAAACAGGAAGCAAAGAAGTATGAGTAAACGTCCTATTCAACAATGGCAGGCAAGTGACTTGGGTACCGCAAGGCTCCTGTGCTGGACCCCATCTTTCACAATAGATATTAATGATCTGGATGAGGAATTGAAGGGACAAATATCTCCAAGTTGCGGTGATACTAAGGCTGGGGGGCAGTGTTTAGCGGTGATGAGGATCAAGGAGACTGCAGTGACTTGGGATAGGCTAGGTTAAGTGGGCAAATGTTTTCTGGTACACCAGTCATTGAAAGCCTGCAATGCAAGGTGCAGCAGCATGAAGAAAGTGAATGGTATGTTAGCTTTCATACAACAGATTGAGTATCAGAGCACAGGAGGTTCTACATCAGTTACAGGGTCTTGGTGAGACCACACTGGAGTATTGCATACAGTTGTTGGTCTCCAAAATCTGAGGAGGACATTAATACCTAGAGGGAGTGCAGAAAAGTCACCTATACTGATTCCTGGGATGTCAGGACTGTCTTATGGAAGAAAGACTGGATAGACTCCGTTTATACTCTCTAGAATTTAGGAATTGAGAGGAGATCATATAGAAACTACAAATGTCTTAAGGCTTGGATAGGCTAGATGCAGAAGATTGTTCCCAGATTTGGGGAAATCCAGGACAAGGGTACCTTAAGGGGGATAAACCTTTAAGACCGGGAGAGAAATACTTTTTTCACACGAGTGGTGAGTCTCTGAACTCTCTGCCACAGAGGTAGTTAGGCAAGTTCATTGGCTAGATTTACGAGGGAGTTAGATGTGGCCCAGGGGATCAGAGGGTATGGAGAGAAGGCAGGTACGGAGACTGAGTGATGATCAGCCATGATTATATGAATGCGTGCAGGCTCGAAGGCCGAAGGCCTACTCCTGCACCTAATTTCTTTGTTTCCATGTTTCTATTTCTCACCATGTATAGCTCAGTATCTGACCAATTTCTGTTTAACATGTTTGGTCTGCTGTGAGCACTATTTCTGTCCCAAAACTGTTCATACTAGCAATACATCAAGAAACCCGACAGCAAGTGGACGCTGTCAATGTGCGATTATCAACGATTGTTCAGATTTGATGGTCAACCCAGAGCTTTTTTGCACAGTATTATTAGGTTTAAGTTATTGAATTTATTCGGAATTCTCAGTTTTCTCACACAATCTATGATATTGTGTTTACACGCCTGTTATGCTGCTGCAACTAAGAATTTCATTGTTCTGTTGTGGGTACTACTGACAATAATACATTCTTGACTCATTCCTTCAACTCATGCATTTTGCAATAGAAAACGTGGCACAATTGCACTCTGCTCTGCGCCAATTAAAAGAGTCAGCAGTTTAGTCCAGAAGTGACTATTCGCCTCAAAGAGCAACCCTTTATTAGTGGCTTCATCACTAAATGGTGTGACTCAATATTCGCAATATTTTTTTGCTCAAGATCTGCAGTCGCTGCGATTTAAATACTATATTCCGCTGCGATCTAACTAAATGGATGGCCCATGCAGAAGTACACACAGCATTGAAATGCTAATACTACATTTAGCAAGAATATTGGACAATACAATAACACGTAGCTCAGAGGACACTGGGGTTTAAATTTACAAATGCCCATTTTCACGAAGCATTCACTTTTGGCAACGATACCAGTTTTTAAGAAGGTCCGGAGCCCTCAATCATGATGGTGAGTTTTAAGAAATTCTCAATGTATCATCAATGCACCGATCTACATTCCTCAGTAAATGTAATTGTGTTTTAAACAAGTATTAATGACGCTGCGTGAATTTTATTCAAAGGAACGTAGCGTCATTAATGCCTGTTCAAAATACAATTACATTTACTGAGGAATGTGGATCGATGCATTGATGACACATTGTATTACTACTGGCTGTTAACAAGTGCGAACAGTAGTAGTTAACAAATTGTTTGTGTCTGATGGCCGAGCAGCGATTCTTATCCATGTTCGTTTAAAAAAAAACGGATGGCGAATGTTTAAAAAAAAAATATTTATTTAACAAAGCGAATTTGTATTTGCGTATGAAATACAGAACATTAGCGCGGGGCCCCCCTTAGCTGCGGGGCCCAATTGGGAGCAATCGGCCCATCGGCCTAAGGCCGGCCCTGCCCCGGGCAGGTTAAATGTGAGAGGTGATACGAACCAGAGGACAACATTTTCACGCAGAGTGTAGTGGGTAAATGGAACGAGCTGCCAGAGAAGATAGTTGAGCTCGATATCAGAGCAATAATTGAAAGACATTTGGACAGATCCTCGGATAGGCAAGGTTTGGGGAGCTCTGTGCCAGGTGGAAATATTTAGATGTGGCATATTGGTCGGCACTGGTACGCTGGGCCGATCGACCTGCTTCTGTGGTGTATAATTCTATGACATGAAGTAGTGCTTCTGTTTCCTGGTTTTGGTGACCTGGCTCTATCATGTTATCGGGTTCTCACTGTGCTGTTCACGCATTCTCCCTGTGACCCCGTCAGATTCCTACCATATCCCAAAGACACGCCGGTTAGGTGGTCAATCGGTGACTGTAAATGATCTTGGTGAAAGTTAGTGCTGGGCAAATGAGTGGGAACTAATGGGCACGAGAAGGGCATTGACAACAGGGCATTTAATTAGGAGAATGGGATTATTATATTTCACAAATAATAAATAAGAAATCACCACGGCAAGCTCTTCAATTGCCAGGGCAAAAACGTGCAAAGTGAAATGCAGGTGAAATGGACCGATAGGTAAGTACAAAAGCCAGCCTGGACATGGTTGACCGAAGGCCTATTTCAGTGCTCCATGAATGGCAGAGTGACATAGTCGCCTTCCATGTCTTAAGGCAGGACAATGCCACAATGTGATATATTAATCTTTATCTTTCATTTGACAGGAAGAGTCACACAACCTTAAGTCTCACTTCAGATCCTGGTTTGTTAAACTGCACCAGATCCTCTCCGAGAAAGAAAACCGCTTACTCCGAGATCTCCAGGAAGAAAAGAATAAGATTGTAAATGAAATGAAGTTAAAGCTGACGGAGATTCAAAACAATTTAAATGATGTTCAGCGGGAGCTCGTAGAGTTACAGGAAAGAATGGATCAAAAAGACTGTGTGCTATTTCTGAAGGTGAGACGCCACAACACAGGTTCCTTTAAAGGAAAGCGCACAGTAGCAAAATGTTGGGACGCTGTTCTGAAATAACGCAGCTTTTTGTACATCTGTGATCAACGTTGAATTCTGCCCCTCTCTACATCATGGACATTCGGTCCATCAACAGCTGTCAGTTTTCCTGCTCTGCACAAGCCTCTCCCCACCTTCTCACAACATCCACCAGCAATGCCCACACTTCCCACATCTCTCGTGGTCATCCACCTTTATCCACCTCCCCATTAAATTACTGTTCCTGTGGTAGAGGGTTCGATGTTATCTTGACTGAATCTCTGTTGGAACTTTTGAATGAACACCTGATATTTTATCAATTAACCTTCTTATTATCTGATATTTCAATGTTTAATCTTGCACTAAATGTTATACCCTTTATCCTTCATCTCTACACTGTGAATGACTTGTTTTTATTCCTATACAGTCTTTTCTTTGACAGGATAGCATGCAAACAAACGCTTTTCACCATACCTCAGTAAACGTGACCATAATAAGTTCATAAGTGATAGGAGCAGAATTAGCCCATCAAGTCTACTCCGCCATTCAATCGTGGCTGATCTACCTGTCCTAACCCCATTCTCCTGCTTTCTCCCCATACCTATGACACCCGTATTAATCAAGATAATATTCACAAATTTACCTTTCATTAGCCAAATAAATTCATGACGTGTGCAATCTTTCCGGTAAGCTTGATCCTCAGATGAATGGCAGATTTTTCACTAACACTCCTGACACATTATCCCTTGGTTCTTTATTCGTCTGTGTAATATCCTCAATCCGTGTCAGCAGGGGCTGAGTTGGGAAATGGGAATTTTCAGCTGCTTCTAAAGTTATATGGAATTGTTTTTGTTATGATGTGAACCATCAGTCCCAATAAATTCAGAAAAATAATCAAGTGCTGGAGCAACTCAGTGGGTTCGGCAACATCTGTGGGTACTTTGGATGGGTGTTGTTTTGGGTCAGGACCCTTCTTCATATTGTTGTGGGGAGGGGTGGGGAGCTGGAAAAGTGATGGAGTTCGACAAAGCCTCATGACAGGCAAACGATACAGGCGAGGGCAGTTTGCCTGGCAGTTGGGTGGATATAGGCCAGAGATGAAAAGTATAGAGAAGGGGGTCGGGTAAGTAGAGAGGAGTGATATGCTAAGCCAGATGGAGGATTGGAGAGGTGAAAGGCATCTGGGGAAATGGATAAGAGAGCGGTCTAGTGTGAAAAGTAGTAGCTCAGTTGACTGGGCACATGGAAGAAATGGGGTGAAGGGGGAGAGATGGTGTTACCTTAAATTGGAGATTTCCACGTTCATTCTGCTCTGTTGTAAACTACCCGAGTGGAATATGAGGTGCTGATTCTCCATTTTGCGTGCAACCTCACTCTGTCAATATAGGAGGCCCAGGACTGGAAGAACATTATGGAAATGAGAAATGGAGTTGAAATATTTAGCAACCGGGATGTTCCGCAGATCTGGGTCACTTAGTCTACGCTTGGTCTCGATGGTGTACAGGAGGGGGCCGAACGGAAGCGTCACCAATCCACACCCACATGAACTTCTGCCTGCTGCGCCATGTTCCAGCACCTTGTGTTTTATATATAAGCCAGCATTTTGCATATCTTTTATCTCAATTTATTCAGGTTTGTGTTTTATTTATTTCAGGATGAAGTTGGTCGGAAGAGCAGGTAGGCCATACTCTTGACTGAAACACTGTGTGCATTTGTAATGTAACAACAATTACATGCTCAGTTTATCACCATATGTTTACTACTTGCAGGGCGAGTGTTGATACCGAATCGTTGTCAGTGACAGATGCTGCCCCGGCCTTTGAAACGTTCCATCACCCCTTTGTGTTTAGCACAATGATAACAGAAATATCTGATGCCATTAAGCGGAGTAGCTTACAAGCTGACGGTAAAAATATAGAATAATCTGTTTTTTTTAAAAACTAACATAATCTCTCTTCCCCCCCCCCCCCCCCCCCCCCCGAACACACACCAACGCACACCTTCTCCCTCCCTCTCCCACCTCAGCTTCCTGCAGCTTCTCGATCACCCCCCACCATCTTTTCCCTGTACCTCACCTGGACTTGTATCCATTTCTCCCGTCTACCACAACCTCCACGGATATCCCTACGTGATACGATCCTGAGGCTCACGATTCATAGAAATATAGAAAATAGATGCAGGAATAGGCCATCCGGCCCTTCGAGCCTGCACCGCCATTCAATATGATCATGGCTGATTATCCAACTCTGTATCCCGTACCTGCCTTCTCTCCATACTCCCTGAGCCCCTTAGCCACAAGGTCCACATCTAATCCCCTCTTCAATATAGCCAATGAACTGGCCGCAACTACCTTCTGTGGCAGAGAATTCCAGAGATTCATCACTCTCTGTGTGAAAAATGTTTTTCTCATTTTGGTCCTAAAAGACTTCCCCCTTATCCTTAAACTGTGACCCCTTGTTCTGGGCTTCCCCAACATCGGGAACAATCTTCCTGCATCTAGCCTGTCCAACCCCTTATGAATTTTGTAAGTTTCTATAAGATCCCCCCCCCCCCCCCTCAATCTTCTAATTCTAATCTTCCAAATCTTCTAAATTCTAGCGTGTACAAGCTGAGTTTATCCTTCATATGAAAGTCCTGACATCCCAGGAATCAGTCTGGTGAACCTTCTCTGTACTCCCTCTATGGCAAGAATGTCTTTCCTCGGATTAGGAGACCAAAACTCTCACCCCTTCCATCCTTATCTCACACCTTTTGTCTTTTAATCTCTAGCATTAATCCAACAATTGGCCTATCAAAACAATCCTCTCGCTGGTATCCACCTCTCACTTGCGTTGGGTGGAGATGGAATCCCACCACTAGCCACAGCTTCCCATCTCACCCCTTTCCGCTTTCTGCAGACCGTTCCCTGCAACCGCAGGAGATGCAACACCTGTCCCTATACCTCCACCCTCTGACTCCGTCCAAAGTCTCAACAATCTTTTCAGGTGAGGCAGAGGTTCACTCGCATCTCCTCCAACCTCATCTACTCTATCCGCAGTATCAGGTGTGGACTCCCGTATATCAGCGAGACCAAGCGAAGGCTCGGCGATCGATTCGCTCAGTCCACCTAAACCTCATTGATCTCCCAGTTGCTAAACACTTTAAGTCTCCCTCCCATTTTCACACTGATACTTCTGTCCTGGGCCCCCTCCATTGACACGGATTCCTCGCCACTCTCTGTGAGGAAAAAGTGTTTCCTCGTCTCCGTTCTAAATGGCTTACACCTTATTCTTAAACTGTGACCCCTGGTTGTGGACTCCCCCAAAATCGGGAACATGTTTCCTACCTCTAGCGTGTCCAAACCCTTAACAATCTTACGTTTCAATAAGATCCCCTCTCATCCTTCTAAACTCCACAGTGTAGAAGCCCAGCTGCTCCATTCCCTCAGCATATGACAGTCCCGCCATCCCGGGAATTAACCTTGTAAGCCTACGTTGGACTCCCTCAATAGCAAGAATGTCCTTCCTCACATTAGGGGACCAAAACTGCACACAATACTCCAGGTGTAGTCTCACGAGGGCTCTGTACAACTACAGAAGGACCTCTTTGCTCCTAGATTCAATTCCTCTTGTTATAAAGACCAACATGCCATTTGCTTTCTTCACTGCCTGCTGTACCTGCATGCTTACTTTCATAGACTGATGAACAAGGACACCCAGATTCCGTTGTACTTCCCCTTTTCCCAACTTGACACCATTTAGATAATAATCTGCCTTCCTGTTTTTGCTACCAAAGTGGATAACCTCACATTTATCCGCATTAAACTTCATCTGCCATGCATCTGCCCACTCCCCCAACCTGTCCAAGTCACCCTGCATTCTCATAGCATCCTCCTCACAGTTCACACTGCCATCCAGCTTTGTGTCATCTGCAAATTTGCTAATGTTGCTTTGAATCCAGTCATCCAAATCATTTATGTATATTGTACATAGTTGCGGTCCCAGCACCGAGCCTTGCAGTACCCCACTAGTCACTGCCTGCCATTCTGAAAGGGACCTGATAATCCCTACTCTTTGTTTCCTGTCTGCCAACCACTATGTCAGCACACTACCCCCACTACCATGTGCCCTAATTTTGCCCACTAATCTCCTATGTGGGACCTTATCAAACGCTTTCTGAGATTCCAGGTGCACTACATCCACTTGCTCTCCCTTGTCGATTTTCCTAGTTACATCTTCAAAAAATTCCAGAAGATTCGTCAAGCATGATTTCCCCTTTGTAAATCCATGCTGATTCGGACCGATCCTGTTACTGCTAGCCAAATGTCCGGCTATTTAATCTTTTATAATTGACTCCAGCATCTTCCTCGCCACTGATGTCAGGCTAACTGGTCTATATTTTCATGTTTTCTCTCCCCCGCCTTTCTTAAAAAGTGGGATAACATTAGCTACCCTCCAATCCACAGGAACCGATCCCGAGTCAATAGAACATTGGAAAATTATCACCAATGCATCCACAAATTCTAGAGCCACTTCCTTAAGTACCCTGGGATGCAGACCATCAGGCCCTGGGGATTTATCAGCCTTCAGTCCCATCAGTCTATCCAACACCATTTCCTGCCAAATGAGGATTTCCTTCAGTTCCTCCGTAACCCCAGATCCTCTGGCCACTACTATATCAGGAAGATTGTTTGATTCCTCCTTAGTGAAGACAGATCCAAAGTATCTGTTCAACTCATCTGCCATTTCCATGTTCCCCATAATAAATTCACCTTTTTCGGTCTTCAAGGGTCCAACTTTGGTCTTAACTAATTTTTTCCTCTTCACATACCTAAAGAATCTTTTACTATCCTGCTTTATATTCTTGGCTAGCTTACCTTCGTACCACATCTTTTCTCCCCGTATAGTCTTTTTGGTTATCTTCTGTTGCTTTTTAAACATTACCCAATCCTCTTGCTTCCCACTCATCTTTGCTACGTTGTACTTCTTCGCTTTAATTTTTATACTGTCCCTGACGTCCCTTGTCAGCCATGGTCGCCCCTTTCTCGCCTTGGAATCTTTCTTCCTTCTAGGAATGAACTGATCCTGCACCTTTTGTATTATTCCTAGAAACACCTACCATTTTTGTTCCACTGTCGTCCCTGCTAGTGTATCTTTCCAGTCAACTTTGGCCAGCTCCTCCCTCATGGCCCCATAGTACCATTTATTCAACGGTAACACTGACACCTCTGATCTACCCTTCTCCCTCTCCAATTGTAGATTGAACCTGACCATGTTATGGTCACTGCCTCCTAATGGCTCATTAACCTCGAGGTCCTTTATCAAATCTGGTTCATTACATAACATTAAATCCAGAATTGCCTTCTCCCTGGTAGGCTCCAATACAAGCTGTTCTAAGAATCCATCGCAAAGGCACTCTACAAAAATCCCTTCCTTGGGGTCCAGTACCAACCTGATTTTCCCAGTCTACCTGCATGTTGAAATCTCCCATAACAACCACAGCATTACTTTTTGCAACAACGCCAATTTTAACTCCTGATTCAACTTGCGCTCTATGTCCAGGGTACTGTTTGGCGGCCTGTAGATTAGTCCCATAAGGGTCTTTTTACCCTTACAATTCCTTAGTTCTATCCATACGGACTCCACATCTCCTGTTTCAATGTCACCCCTTGCAAGGAGCTGAATTTCATTCCTCACCAACAGAGCATCCCCACCCTCTCTGCCCACCTGTCTTTTCGATAGGAGGTATACCCTTGAATATTCAGTTCCCAGCCTTGGCCCTCTTGCAGCCATGTCTCATTAATTCCCACAACATCATAGTTTCCAGTTTCAAGCTCGTCCACTTTATTCCTTACACTTCACGCATTCATGTACAGCACGTTGACCTCCGTATTAATTTCCCCCCTCGCACCGCTTGCAATTGGCATTGACCTTACTCTGTTGTTCCTTCTCGAGCTTTCCTTCCCATTAATTCAAGAATCTTTTGTAATTTGTCCTGAAGCCACTTCCCCTTCAACTCCATCTTTATACTCACAATTTGTCGATCCCTCCCCCCCACTATTTAGTTTAAACCCACACGTGTCGCCCTAGCAAACCAGAATGTCGGTCCCTCTCCAGTTAAGATGTAATCCGTCCCTTTTGTACAGGTCACCCCTACCCCAGAAGAGATCCCAGTGGTCTATAAATCTAAATCCTTGCTTCCTGCTCCAGTCCCTCAGCCGCACATTCAGATCCCCTATCTCCCTGTTCCTGTCCTCACTAGCACGAGGTACTGGAAGCAATCCAGAGATAACCACCCTAGAAGTCTGGCATTTCAGTCTTCTTCCCAACTCTCTGAGCTCATGTTGGAGAACCTCCTTCCTCTTCTTCCCGATGTCGTCTGTGCCTACGTGCACAACTACTGCCGGCTTTTCACCCTCTCTCTCTCGAATGTTCTGAATTCGGCTTGTGACATCCTGAACCCTGGCACCAGGGAGGCAACAAACCATCCTCGCATCTAGACACAGAATCTCCTGTCCGCTCCTCGGACAATGGAGTCACCCACCACTAGGGTTCTGCCCGACGTCGGTCTCGCCGGTCGAGTCCCATCTCTAGGATTGGAGCCACCGACGTGTCCGCCGCTCGGTCTGGAAACATCGTCTCCCCGGACAGTTCCCAAGAGGGCGTACCTGTTTTCATTAGGCACAGCCACCTGGGTCTTCTGCATTCACACACCTTGGTTCTTCCTGTATCCTCGGCTTGACTACCTCACTGTAGGTCCTGTCCAGGGGAAACTCGTTTTCCCGGATGGCCCTGAGGTCATCCAGCTGCTTCTTCAGTGCACCAACACAGTCCTTTAGGAGCTGAAGCTGGATACACTTGCCACGGTTGTAGCAGCCAAAGGCTCTATCCGTGTCCCTGGGTTCCCTCATTCTGCAAGTTGTACGTGGCCCCTTGGGCAAGAGTGGTTGAGTTCTTCATTAGGATGGAGAGTGACATTGTTAATTCAGAAACACGGGTCCTGAACTTAAAGAAAGGTAACTTTGAGGGTATGAGACGTGAATTGGCCAAGATCGACTGGCAATTGATTCTTGAAGGGTTGATGGTGGATATGCAATGGAAGGCATTTAAAGACTGCATGGATGAACTACAACAATTGTTCATCCCAGTATGGCAAAAGAATAAATCAGGGAGGTGGCGCATCCGTGGATAACGAGGGAAATCAGGGATAGTATCAAAGAAAAAGATGAAGCGTACAAATTAGCCAGAAAAAGCAGCCTACCAGAGGAACTGGGAGAAATTCAGAGACCAACAGAGAGGAGGACAAAAGGGCTTAAATTAGGAAAGGGAAAATGGAGTATGAAAGAAAACTGGCAGGAAACATAAAAACTGACTGCAAAAGTTTTTATTGATATGTGAAGCATAAAAGATTAGTTAAAACAAATGTAGGTCCCTTGTAGTCAGAAACGGGTGAATTGATCATGGGGAAGAAGGACATGGCAGACCAATTGAATAACTACTTTGGTTCTGTCTTCACTAAGGAAGACATAAATAATTTGCCGGAAGTAGCAGGGGATCACGGGTCAAATGAGATGGAGGAAATAAGTGAAATCCAGGTTAGCCGGAAAGTGGTGTTAGGTAAATTGAATGGATTAAAGGCCGATAAATCCCCAGGGCCAGATAGGCTGCATCCCAGGGTACCTAAGTAGCCCCAGAAACAGCAGATGCCTTAGTGATAATTTTTTCAAAACTCTTATTATTCTGGAGTAGTTCCTGAGGATTGAGGGTAGCTAATGTAACCCCACATTTTTAAAAGGGAGGGATAGAGAAAACGGGGAAGTACAGACCAGTTAGTCTAACATCGGTAGTGGGGAAACTTAGAGTCAATTATTAAAGATGGGATAGCAGCGCATTTGGAAAGTGGTGAAATCCCATTGGACAAAGTCAGCATGGATTTACAAAGGGTAAATCATGTCTGACAAATCTTATTGAATTTTTTGAGGATGTAACTAGTAGAGTGGGATAAGGAGAAGCAGTGGATATGTTATATCTGGACTTTCAGAAGGCTTTCCCGACAAGGTCCCGCACAAGATATTGGTTACAAACTTAAAGCACACGGTATTGGTGGTTCAGTATTGATGTGGATAGAGAACTGGCTGGCAGACAGGAAGCAAAGAGTAGGAGTGAACGGGTCCTTTTCAGATGGCAGACAGTGACTAGTGGGTGCCGCAAGGCTCAGTGCTGGGACCCCAGCTATTTACATATACATTAATGATTTGGACGAGGGAATTAAATGCAACATCTCGAAGTTTGTGGATGTCACGAAGCTGGGGCAGTGTTAGCTGTGCGGAGGATGCTAGGAGGCTGCAGGATGACTTGGATAGACTGGGTGAGTGGGCAAATGCATGCAGATGCAGTATAATGTGGATAAATCTGAGGTTATCCACTTTGGTGGCAAAAACAGAAGTAACTATTATTTGAATGGTGACCGATTAGGAAAAGGGGAGATGCAGCGAGACCTGGGTGTCATGGTACACCATCATTGAAAGTAGGCATGCAGGTGCAGCAGGCTGTGAAGAATAAGCGAATGGTAGTTGGATCATAGCAAAAAGGATTTGGAGTACAAGAGCATGGAGGTTCTACTGCGGTTGTATAGGGTCTTGGTGAGGCCACACCTGGAGTATTGCGTACAGTTTTGGTCTCCTAATCTGAGGAAAGACATTCTTGCCATAGAGGGAGTACAGAGAAGGTTCACCAGACTGATTCCTGGGATGGCACGACTTCCATATGAAGAAAGACTGGATAGACTCGGCTTGTACTCGCTGAAATTTAGAAGATTGAGGGGTGATCTCATAGAGACTTACAAAATTCTTACGGGTTGGACAGGCTAGATGCAGGAAGATTGTTCCCGATGTTGGGGAAGTCCAGGACAAGGGTGCACAGTTTAAGGATAAGGGGGAAGTCTTTTAGGACCAAGATGAGAAAATCGTTTTTCACACAGAGAGTGGTGAATCTGTGGAATTCTCTGCCACAGAAGGTAGTTGAGGCCAGTTTGTTGGCCATATTTCAGAGGGAGTTGGATGTGGCCCTTGTGGCTGAAGGGATCAGAGGGTATGGAGAGAAGGCAGGTACAGGATATTGAGTTGGATGATCAGCCATGATCATATTGAATGGCGGTGCAGGCTCAAAGGGCTGAATGGCCTGCTCCTGCACCTAATTTCTATGTTTCTAACTCTCCTCAAACATGGGCTAGAGCCAATCAGTGCTTTTTCCTGCTTCTCTATGCTGCTGTTTCTTCAAAATCCACGGAAGCTTTCTGTGAGTTTTGGGGCATTTGGAAAATGCAGTAAAAGGATTAGTCCAAGTCAGCATGGATTTATGAAAGGAAAATCATGCTTGACTAATCTTCTGGAATTTTTTGAGGATGTGACAAGTAAAATGGACGAAAGGGAGCCAGTGGATATAGTGTATCTAGACTTTCAGAAAGCCTTTGATAAGGTTCCACACGGGGCAGATTATTATCTCAATGGGGTTGGGTAAGGGGGAGGTGCAGCGAGACCTGGGTGTCCTTGTACACCGGTCACTGAAAGTTGGCGTGCAGGCACAGCAGGCAGTGAAGAAAGCTAATGGAATGTTGGCCTTCATAACAAGAGGCTTTCAGTATAGGAGTAGAGAGGTTCTTCTGCAGTTGTATAGGGCTCTGGTAAGACCACATCTGAAGTATTGCTTACAGTTTTGGTCTCCTAATTTGAGGAAGGACATCCTTGTGATTGAGGCAGTGCAGCGTAGGTTCACAAGATTGATCCCTGGGATGGCGAGACTGTCATATGAGGAAAGACTAGGCTTGTATTCACTGGCATTTAGAAGGGTGAGGGGGTATCTTATAGAAACATATACAATTATTAAAGGACTGGACAAGCTAGATGCAGGAATTTTTTTCCCAATGTTGGGTGAGTCCAGAACCAGGGGTCACAGTCTTAGAATAAAGGGGAGGTCATTTAAGACTGAGGTGAGAAAAAACGTTTTCACCAAGAGAGTCGTGAATCGGGAATTCCCTGCCACAAAAGACAGCGGAGGCCAAATCACTGGATGGATTTAAGAGGGAGTTAGATAGAGCTCTAGGGGCTAGTGGAGTCAAGAGATATGGGGGAAGGCAGGCACGGGTTATTGATAGGGGACGATGAGCCATGATCACAATGAATGGCGGTACTGGCTCGATGGACCAAGCGGCCTCCTCCTGCACCTATTTTCTATGTTTCTATCCCTGAACACAACTGACAGGCACACCTCCCCCCTCTCACCGCCTTTCAAGAAAACAGAAGCAGGTCACCTGGCCCCTCATGTCCGCCCTCGTTCAGTATGATCATGGCGACTCCTCCACAACTCTGCCTCCACTTTAACCACCTTTAATTACCACTTGGATCAATCTCCTCTTCCTACAATCTACCACCCCCCCCACCACCAGCAAGATATATCGGAATATTGACATTCTGAACAGCTTCTGAATACACCTCCTCGTTTGTCAACGCCAAACGCACTGTCTCGTCCATCATCATTGTCTGCACTCGGCCCCACCTCCCCTTTTGAAAATCCCGCCCTAATCCCACAGCGCCACCCCCTCAGGTTCCCAATGCCCGTGGCATGGTTTCAGGTGTCCGCCCGCCTCTGCCTGAGGCCGAGCGGCTTCTCCCCCGGTCCCGGGGCCGCGCTGCCCGAGTCTCACCCCTGACGCCCAGGGACTCTCTGATTCTCTGCTTCTCCCCCCCCAGTCTCCGTCACCCTGGATGTGGAAACAGCGCATCCGCGGCTCGAGGTTTCTGAGGATCGGAAGAGGGTGAGAGGGATTCGGACCGGAAGGAGTCTCCCTGACACCAGGAAGAGGTTTACAGACAGTCCGTGTGTGCTGGGATCGGAGGGATTCACAGCAGGGAGACATTACTGGGAGGTGGAGGTGGCGGAGAGTCAGTGGTGGAGTCTGGGAGTCGCCGCGGAGTCTGTGGAGAGGAAGAGACAGGTCGCACTGACCCCGGAGACTGGAGTCTGGAGCATTTGGCGGGGGTGGGGTGACGTGTTTAATGCGTTCACCTCCCCACCATCCCCTCTCCCCACCCGTCCCATCCCGGGGAAGGTGGGAGTTTATCTCAGTTACGAGGCCGGGACAGTTTCATTTTACGACGCGGACACCAAGTCCCATCTCCACACTTCATAGGGAAAAAAAAAAAAATTTTTTTAAATTCACGGAGAAACTTTATCCTTACTTCGCGACTTGCCTTGAAAACCAGTGGCTGAGAATCTGCTCCGGTTCCGCTCCGGGTGTGTAAAAGGGTCGAGTTCCGGGACCGGCGTCAGGAGCGGGGCTCAGGGGCTGTGGGGCAGAAACCCGGTGGACAACAGGTCGGCGCTGAACGGGTCCAATTTAATCCCCAAATTCAACATAGTAAACCCCAGTGAGCACGGAAATAAAACCAGGGGGAATGTAAATGTGGGAAGAGTGAAATAAACAGCAACTGAAATCAGAGCTTATTTTAACCATTAATTGCATACGGCAACAGAACAGAAATACTTTTGTGAAAATATAAAGATTGAAACAATCGCCCTTCCTGCGTAGAAATATTGAAACATAGAAAAGGTGCAGGAGTAGGCTATTCGATTCTTCGAATGAACACCGCCATATAATTTGATCATGGCTGATCATCCCCAATCAGTACCCCGTTCCTGCTTTCTCCCCCATATCCCTTGATTCTGTTAACCCTAAGAGCTATATCTAACTCTTGAATAAACCTAGTGAATTGGCCTCCACTGCCTTCTGTGGCAGAGAATGCTCCGGGTGCAAAGGTTCTCCCTCATCTCAGTCCTAAATCACCTACCCTTTATTCTTAAACTGTGACCTCTGATTCTGGATTCCCCAACATTCCCCAATGTACATATTTGTACAGATATATATTTTACCGTTCATTATTTTTGTACATATATATATTTTACCGTTCATTATTCTAAGTTCGCTCTTCTGGGGAGATGCTAACTGCATTTTGTTGTCTCTGTACTGTACACTGCACAATGACAATTACAGATTGAATTGAATTGAAATCGGGAACATTTTTCAATCTGCAAAAAAAATTATATGTTTCTATAAGATCCCCTCTCATCTTTCTAAATCCCAGTGACTATTAGCCCTGTTGGGACTATTAGGGACAATTGTTTTAACCAATGTTCGTCTCATCTCAAACTGACTAACCATTAGTACTGAGATGAGGACAAACTTTTTCACCCAGAGAGTTGGGTGAATTTGTGGAATCCTCTGCCTCAGAAGGCAATGGAGGTTGATTCACTGGATAGAGCTCTTTGGGCTAGTTGAATCAAGGGATGTGGGGAGAAGGCAGGAACGGGGTACTGAACGTGGATGATCAGCCGTGATCACGTTGAATGGCGGTGCTGACTCCAAGGGCCGAATGCATCTATTTTCTATGAATCTATGTAACCGTGCCACCTCCATACACATCCAAATTGTTTACATTAAAAAAAGTAATGTAAAAAAAAAGTTGAGAGCCAACCAACACTCCGATGCCCGGCCCAAAAACCCTGGGTCTTCAGTAAACCATCTGCCGCGTGTTCTCTTCTCCATGTCTCTGAGTGCGAGGAGGGGGAGAGGAAACGGCGCGACGCGTGTGGGGTGCTAAGGTAACATGACACGGATGTTTTCAAGGTTGGGGGGGGGTGTGGTCGCGCACCCCTGATACAACCATTATAAGGGGGGATTGGGGGAATCTCTATCCTTGGATACATCGTTCGATAGGGCGTCTTTAGGAAATCAGATGCACTTCACATTTGCACACAATCAAGGATGTAACTAGTAGAGTGGATAAAGAAGAATCCAGTGGCATGTGTTATATATCTGGACTTTTCAGAAGCTTTCGACAAGGTCCCACATAACAGATTAAGTATACAAACCTAAAGCATAGCGGTACGTATTGGGATTCAGTATTGATGTGGGTAGAGAACTGGCTGGCAGATAGGAAGCAAAGGGTAGGAGTAAACGGGTCCTTTTCAGAATGGCAGGCAGTGACTAGTGGGGTACCGCAAGGCTCAGTGCTGGGACCCCAGCTATTTACAATATATATCAATGATTTGGACGAGGAAATTGAATGCAACTTCGCCAAGTTTGCGGATGACATGAAGCTGGGGGGCAGCGTAAGATGTGAGGAGGATGCTAGGAGGCTGCAGGATGACTTGGATAGGCTGGGTGAGTGGGAAAATGCATGGCAGATGCAGTATAATGTGGATAAATGTGAGGAATCCACCTTGGTGGATTCCAAAGTGACAAATCCACTTTGGTGGCAAAAACAGGAAGGTAGACTATTATCTGAATGGTGGCCGATTAGGAAAAGGGGAGATGCAGCGAGACCTGGGTGTCATGGTACACCAGTCATTGAAAGTAGGCATGCAGGTGCAGCAGGCTGTGAAGAAAGCGAATGGTATGTTAGCATTCATAGCAAAAGGATTTGAGTACAAGAGCAGGGAGATTCTACTGCAGTTGTACAGGGTCTTGGTGAGGCCACACCTGGAGTATTGCGTACAGTTTTGGTCTCCAAATCTGAAGAAATACATACTTACCATAGAGGGGGTACAGAGAAGGTTCACCAGACTGATTCTTGGGATGTCAGGACTTTCATATGAGGAAAGACTGGATAGACTCTCGCTTGTACCTACTCGCGAGAATTTAGAAGATTGAGGGGGGATCTTATAGAAATGTACAAAATTCTTAAGGGGTTGGGCAGGCTAGATGCAGGAAGATTGTTCTCGATGTTAGGGAGGTCCAGAACAAGGGGTCACAGTTTAAGGATAAGGGGGAATTCCTTTAGGACTGAGATGAGGAAAACATTTTTCACACAGAGAGTGGTGAGTCTCTGGAATTCTCTGCCACAGAAGGTAGTTGAGGCTAGTTCATTGGCTATATTTAAGAGGGAGATGTGGCCCTTGTGGCTAAAGGGATCGGGGGGTATAGAGAGAAGGCAGGTACGGGATACTGAGTTGAATTAATTGCCATGATCATATTGAATGGCGGTGCAGGCTCGAAGGGCCGAAGGGCCGATTGGCCTACTCCTGCACCTATTTTCTATGTTTCTATTTTGTATCCCATTTGCTTGTTGAAAATGTGAAAATGCACACCTCCAGATTCAGGGACTGTTTCTTCCAAGCTGTCATCAGGCAACTGAATCATCCTACCACAACCAGAGAACAGTGCTGAACTACTAAACTCCCTCATTGGTAGATCTGCATCACACAACAGTCTGTCTGTCTTTTCGTCCTTTTTGTTATTTTCAGTGTGTTTTAAAAGTATGGGTTAATCTTTGGTTTGTTTTGTGTGGGGTGTGGGGGAGGGTGTCGGGGGAAACTTTTTTTTTTCAATCTCTTACCTTGCCGGAGATGCGATTGTTTTCCGGATCGTATCTGTGGTCGCTCTACGGCCTAACATCATGGAGCTGGCGGCCTTGATTATGAGTATGTTTATGATTATATTACACTGTAATGGCTCGATAGTAATCGTGCATTGTCTTTCCACTGACTGGAGCGCACGCATCAAAAGCTTTTCACTGTACCTGATTTTAAAACCAAGCTCTAAAGTCCATACAGTTTGGGGGTTATTTAATTTAAACACTAAAAGCACCAAGGCACGAAATTCGAATGAACAAAACTTTTCTATTCGGTTCTTATGCATTTTACTGGTCGTGCGAATTATCCAAATTCAACAAAAGGGGAATTAAATATAACTATTGCATTAATCTATTAATGTATCCATTCGTCATGTTTAGGGGGTATTTACCTCAAAGAGGATCCGCTCATAGCTTCCACAAATGCTTCCTGATCGATTTAATTCCAAGTTCACTTCTCGCTCCTGCATTGAGGGTCTCTCCGCGATTCCACCTCATGCATGCGCCGCATCTGCAGACTCTTGTGTCCCAGTGAATTCTGGACATCAACAATGATAAACCAAGCATTATAAATCAATACATTAAACAAATCGCATGCTCGTAGAACTTTAAAATAGCAGATTTTAAAAAAAAATGCAGCGCGTCAAGAAGGATAGTACAAATTTCATGCACACAACCGCATGCATGTCAGGAAGTTCAGTTCACTGCAGCGCCGCTTTCAACCAAAGATCTTAGATGAGTATCTTTGCTTTCAACCACGAAAGGCGAGGATGGAAGTAAACATATTTTAATCCACGGTACACAAAAGGCTGGAGAAACTCAGCGGGTGCAGCAGCATCTAAGGAGCGAAGGAGATAGGCGACGTTTCGGGTCGAGACCCTTCTTCAGACTGGTCAGGGATCAGGGAAACGAGAGATATAGACGGTGATGTGGAGAGATAAAGAACAATGAATGAAAGATATGCAAAAAAAGTATTGATGATAAAGGGAACAAGCCTTTGTAAGCTGTTTGTGGTGTGAAAATGAGAAGCTGGTGCGACTAGGGTGGGGGAGGGAGATAGAGAGAGAGGGAATGCCAGGGCCCGAGGGCTGAGGGAGAGGTGGCAAGGGGAGGAGACAGCAAGGGTTAACAGAATTGAGAAACTTCAATGTTCAAGCCCAAAGGATGCAGACTCCCCAAGCGGAATATGAGGTGCTGTTCCTCCAACTTGCGGTGTTGTTGCTGTTCCTCCAATTTGCGGTGATGCCGAGCTGTCTAAATGTCGCCTATCTCCTTCGCTCCTTAGATGCTGCTGCACCCGCTGAGTTTCTCCAGCATTTTGTGTAACCCTGTCTAAATGTTTGCGCGGCGCAAGGTCCCCACCTGCTGGTAAAAGCCGATACTGCGGAATCGACCGCTATATTAACCCATTGCCCGTGGTGGCGGTGAATCTGGGACAGAGAACTGAACAGATTCCGATGCTGGAGGCCGGCATCGCCGTGGGAGCAGTGGCGGTGACTGAAACACAATCCGGCATTTCCAAGGACATTTGATCTTCAACCACTTTGAAGGAGTTGAAGTGTTGCGGTCATCGTTTTTCAGAGTTTATTTCATTCGAGCATTTGCGGTAATTAACTATTTAAGGTGGGGGAAAATACTTAAAATTGAGTTTCCTTGAACTGGATTAAAACTGGATTCCTTGAGTTCGCCAGTTCCTATTGGATTGCGGCCCTTGAGTTAATAACCATGTTTAAAGTCGGGATTATTCCCGTCGTGATCTTACGCACCCGAATAAGATTCACCCTCATCCTACTGCGTTCCAATGAATAAGGTCCAAGTCTGCCCAGCCTCTCCCTATAGTGAGGCCCTCCTCTAGGCAACATCCTCTACAATTTATCCACATTCTTCATACAGCAGAGAGACCAAAACTGAACACGGGTTCTCCAAATATAGTTGAGCCTGAAGATTGGTGCATGGGGGACAAGTGTACTGATGTGTATTAAAATATGTTTCCTTCCATCCCGGTCCCGGGCTGTGAACGGACGGAGATGTGGGCGGTGGGTTCCACAGCCCAACAAGTGCAACCCCATCCTCAGTTACATCTCCTTAGCGCTGATCCCTGACCCTTTCTGTCCTGTCCTCCACAATCCCAGGGCAATCTCTCCACTTTAGTCTATTTTCAGGACGGTTTAATATCTACCTGACCCATCCCGCGTGTGTGATTAGTTGGAAGTGGCCAGCAAAGATCACAGAGCGGAGCGCTCTAGGATCTCTCTTGGCCAGGACACCTTCACGCTGAACACTTGCAGGCAAGTAACATGCATTGCCCGGGACGGCATCGTGCGCAGTGGGCACTCGCGGTACTCCAGGGGCTCAGCAGCCCGACGTCAGTGAAAACATTTTGAACTTTGCAGGAAATTCCGGAGCGAAAATGGCTGCGAAAGAGCAGGTGGGGAGTTGGACCGAGGAGGTGGTTTGTCCCATCTGCCTGCAGTTCTTCACCGATCCGGTGGTACTGGAGTGCGGGCACAACTTCTGCCGCCCCTGCATCACCCAGAGTTGGGACAGCGCGGGGAGAAACTCCTGCCCGGAATGCAGAGAGGAGTCTGCAGATCGCACCCTCAAGGTGAATCTGGCCTTGGTTAGACTGTCTGAGAAAGCTCGAGCACTGAGCCTGAATCTCAAAGCGAAGAAAAGCAACTTCACTGCGAGAAACATCAGAAGAACTGAAGCTGTTTTTGTAAAACTGACAAGAAACTGATCTGTTTGATTTGCACAACTGCGCAGGAACACAAGTCTCACAGATTAATGCTGATAGAAGAAGCAATTGAAATTTCTACAAGGTAAAACCAAATCACTTTGATCACATTATTGTCTAATCTTTTCTTTAATGTCCCTGACATTCTTTATTCTCTGATCTGAACCCAACCCCAGGAACAGTGAAATCTTTCTTTCAAAACTCTCGCAGAAAAGGATCTGAGATCCAGAAAATGAGCAGAAACAGCAAGAGAGCTTTCTGGAGTTCAGGTTTGTACTGCCGATTTAATGTTCTTGTGTGGATTTGATCCCTGTGATGTGTGCAATAATTTGGCACCTGTATAGAGCTCAGTAGTTGAGGGCCAGAACTCTTGGGAGATGTTGAGCAGCCAAGGACTTTACTCCCTGGAGCGCAGCAGTCTGAAGAATGGTCCGTGGCAGGTGTATAATATCATGAAAGAATGATACGTTGGATGGTCAGTCTTTTGCCCTTAGTAGGGCGGTCGTGAAAGTTTTAGGTGAACGGGAAAATATATAAAACGAACATGAAGGACAACGTTGGTAGTGCGTACATGGAATGAGCTGCCAGTGACTTAGACCTGTTTTGGCCAAATGCAGACAAGTGGAAATAGCGCAGATGGGGTGTCTTGGTCGGTATCTCACATCCCTTGCTGTATGAATCTATGAAGTTTGTCATTCTAAGTGGTGCTGCTGTCTGCTAGTTCTGGTGACCTAGTTCTGTCCACTGAGGGTTAATGGACACATAAAATGGAATAGGCTGCAGGGAATTGTTCTGGGAAAATGGGAATGATGTGATTGTACATTACTTTCACCAAATATTTCTGAATTATCAAGACGAGCTTTTGGATTGCCAAAGCTAAGGATACAATCCATGTAAATGGGATTAGTGTAGATACGTACAGAGCCCAGCATGGACATGTTGGGCCGAATGGCATATTTCTGCACTCAAGAGCGACATAATATATTGATTGTAATCCTTCATCTGACAGGAAGAGTCGCGCAACCTTCAGTCACTGATCACATCCCAGTTTGCTGAACTGCAACAGGTTCTCATTGAGAAAGAGCAGCGCTTACTCGGAAATGTCCGGGAAGAAGAGGAGAAGATTGTAAAAACAATGGAAAAAAATCTTCAAGAGATGCAAGAGAATTTAATTTCCATTCAGGAGGAACTCTCAAAGTTACAGGAACATATAGACCACAAGGATGGCATGATATTTCTAATGGTGAGGGGTAATACTACAGTTTGGCGAAGTGAATGTGCAGTCACAAAATGGTGGGTTAAATTTCTGAAATAAATGCTGCATTTACCAGTAATTCAGCACTGGGTCAATGTTCCGTCTGTTCCATCTACTCACCACATCCGACAATAATGCCCCAAATTCCAGGAATCCTCATGTATTTATCCCAATTGAACATAAATTTATCTGCAATATTGTCTTCAGGCCACCCTGTGAGTTCCATGTTCTGTTTACTGCATTTCTTGTGGAATTTATTGAAGGCCATCACACATTTCAGGGTTTATTTTTCTTCTCCCCACAAGTAGTGATAATATTTTCAACCCCCACCCACTTAAATCTGCCGCTGATCTTAAAATGTTCCACCCCACTATCTCTGACATCTCCAGATAAAATTCCATGACCTGTCCGGTCTTACTCATAAGTTGCATACTCGCAGTTATTTTGTTTGACATTCCTAATGCTTTCCCCCGTGCTCGATGTCTCAACGACAATATCCACTTTCTGTCTGTGTGACAATGACACAGAGTTGGGAAATGGTAATTATCAGAAGTAATTGTTCTGTTGGAATTTGGTGAAATACCCGCCGTGGGGATCATGACAATCTATCTCAGTCTATTGAGATTTGTGTTTTATTTATTTCAGGAGGAAGCTGGTCGCAAGATATGGTAGGACATGCTTTTTTTTAAAAAATAACGTTATTTTTGATTTTCAAGTTATAAACAAGTACACAGAACACCAACAAACAGCACAGAACAGTACAAAACTTATATATCCCCTCCCCATCATTGAGGCTCAAAAAAGAGAAAGAGAAAAACAAAAATAATTTTTAAAAAAGCAGTGTTCAAATGTTACATGTTAACAACAGCAACATACAAATATAAGTAAATGATTATGACTGTGTAGACAATATTTTCAGTTAAAGGAAAAATCTTTCATAAAATCTATAAAATATTTCCAGAGCGAAGTTTCTGAGGGCCTTGCACCTGATCTTTTCCAAGGGTAAAAAGGAGAGCACCTCCTTTAACCACTGAAAAAAAGATGGAGCTCTTTTTGACTTCCAGTTGAAAAGAATAAGCCTGCAAGCAAGCAATGATGCAAATGCAAAGCATTTGCTTGTAAATTTGTCAGCTTACAGTTTGGGTGTGGTATTCCAAAGGTAGCTGTGTGCAAGTCAGGATTTATAGTCTGTCTGCAGATATGGGAGAATACCTCAAATATGTTTCCCCAGTAGCTGTTGAGAGAGGGACATGTCCAAAACATGTATCCTACAGCCACATCTAGGGCAGCCAGGATCTGTGGTAGAAAAGATTCGGGCAAGTTTGTTTCTTGAATAATGAAGATGGTGAAACACTTTAAATTGGATCAACCCATGGCGTATACACAGCGAAGAGGTGTGTATATGAATTAAGCTCTCTCGCCTCACCTCATCAGAAAGCTCTACACCCAGGTCCCTCTCCTATGCCGCTTTAGTTTTGTCCCAGGTTATCTGTTTATATTCCTGTATTAATGTGTAAATTGTTGAAACACGTTTCTTGTCAAAGGGGTCCAACTCCAGAATAGTGTCTAATTGGCTCCTAGTGGACAGATGAGGAAATGAGGGAAACACTGCTTTAGCAAAACTACGTATTTGAAGATACCTGAAGAAATGGGATCTGGGTATATTGTGGTCTTCAGCAAGCGTTTCAAAGGAAATGAACGTTCCATCAGTAAACAAGTCACAAAAATATACCAGTCCATTCCTATGCCAATATGAAAACGCAGTTTCTAAAATGGAGGTTGTAAAAAAAAAGATCATTTCCCACTGGGAACCTGCTGGTATCTTTTAGTCCAACATGTTTCCTGAACTGTAGCCATATTTTAAGCGAGGTTTTATAACAATCACCTTGGGTTTGTCCATTTGTAATTTATTTAACGCTTATAAGGCATTGTAGCGAGTGATTATCGATAGAGAATCAATAGGAGTTTTCCATCAGATAGGAGTTCCATCTGTGCCCAGTCTGTGTTTACTCTCATATGAATATGTCCAGTGTAAAAGTTTTACAATATTTGCAAGCCAGTAGTAATAGATAAAGTTAGGCAAACCTCAACCACCTGCCTTCTTAGGAACTTCCAAGTATATTTTCTTCATCCTAGGGTTTGAAATGTTCCACATAAATGAAGAGATTAGTCTATCTAATTGCTGAAAAGTTGTCCTAAGTATGAATATGGGGATAATTTGAAAAAGATAAAGAAATCTAGGTAAAACTGTAATTTTAACGATATTGATGTGGCCTACTATCTGTTTTGTAGGCAATGCCTACTATGTTTTGTGTGCTGAAGCAAAGCAAGAATTTCATTGTCCTATCAGGGACACATGACAATAAACTCACTTGAACTTGAACTAATGAGAGTGGTAGTGTTGACCATTTTTTGAAGTCCTGTGTTGTTCGTTCTATTAATAATTTAAAGTTATGGCTGTGTAAACCTCCCATGGTATGGGTGACTTTAATTCCCAGATAAGAAAACACATTTTTTTTCTCACCGTTTAAAAAAAATGGGAAGCTGGAATAGTCCCGCTGTCAGTGTGAATGATTTGGAAAAGCAAGCTCCTTTTAGTAATATGATTATAACCTCCAAAATTCTCTAATATTGCCTTAGCTTTGTAATCCTTGAATCAGTGGATTGATAAATATACCAGCAGGTCTCCGCGTACAGCGATACATTGTGAGAATACCCCCTACCACTTCGAAAGATACCTCTGATACCATCTCTCCTGTCCTAAGCTGTAGCAAAGTGGTTCTCTATTGGCCAAATCAAATAAGTAGGGAGAAAGGCTGCAGCCCTGTCTGCATTCCCTATAGAGCTGGAAGTAGGCAGAGATTATATTTGTTGGTCCGCACAGCTGCTGTTGGCGCAAAATATATTTTAATCCATGATAAAAATGATGGACCAAAGCCAAATGTTTTGAGAACAGCAAACAAATATTGCCATTCGACACGGTCGAATACCTTCTCGGCGTCTGAAGAAATAATTACTTCCGATTGTTCTGTGGTGTGAGGTGTATACAATACATGAAATAGGCGCCGCATGTGAAAGAACGACTGCCTGCCCAGTATAAATCCAGTTTGGTCAGGGTTAGTAACTTTGGAGACTACTGTTTGAAGACGGGTGGCTAAAATTTTTGTGAGGATTTTATAATCACAATTCAATAAGCTTACAGGGCAGTATGAACCATACTGCCCTGTTAGTGGGTCTTTATCTTTTTTAAGTAGGACTGATATGGTTTCCTGTGACATTGTTTGAGGTAGTTTCTGTTGGCTACAAATTTCCTGATACAACACTTTAAGTGTTGGAGCCAGTTTCATTGCAAATTATTTGTATATTTCAATAGGGAAACCGTCTGGTCCTGGCGCTTTGTTTCTCTGCATCGATTTAATTGCTCGTAATATTTTGTCGGTTGATATTTCCCTGTCAATTTGAGCTTGGTCCTCTGTAGTAATTTCTGGGATGTACAGGCTGTCTAAGAAGGCAGGAATACATGACAGATCACTGGGTGGTTCTGAAGCATAGAGGGAAAAATAAAACTGCTTAAACTGGTCATTAATGGCATCTGGAGCAGTCCGTCTTTACCACCACCGGCGATGTAAAATAGTACTGGCGGCTGTGGACTGTCTGATCTGGTGAGCTAAATGTTTTCCTGCCTTTTCTCCGTGTTCATAAAAAATCTGCTTTGATTTGAAGGTTAGTTGCTCTGTTTGTCTGGTGGATAAATTGTCAATTCCGTCTTAAGTAATTTCTCCTCGTAAAGTTCAGGTGTTGGCGAATTGGCATACAAACGGTCTATTTCCGCTATACTGTGGGACAGTTCTGTCAGACATTGTTTATATTTCTTCCTCTCATATGCTGTATCTGGCCTCGAAGGTAGGCTTTAAGAGCCTCCCAGATAGTCGCTAAGTGCATTATTAATTTCCATAAAGGTGTCTATTTGTTGAGAAAGAAATCTTTTGAAGGACTCCATAGATAGCAACAGAGGATCAAACTGCCAAGTGCGTCGAGGTCTAGGACAGTCTGGGAAGCCTATATCTAGTTGCACAGGGCTGTGTTCAGAAATAACAATACTGTTACGCTGGCTCCCCTTAACCTTCTGAATTTTGTAGTCGGCAGGCAAGTGCTCTGCATATCACCAACTTGGACAATTTAACATTTTTATCAAGCCAATTAACCTACAAACCTGTACGACTTTGGAGTGTGGGAGGAAACTGAAGATCTCGGAGAAAACCCATGCAGGTCACGGGGAGAACGTACACGCTCTACACAGACAGCACCCGTAGTCGGGATCGAACCCGGGTCTCTGGCGCTGCATTTTACTACAAGGCAGCAACTCTACCGCTGCGCCACCGCGACTGCCGCTATGGAAAGGATCCTACTGTCTACAAGAAAAAAAAATCAATTCTTGAATAAGAATGGTGTTTTGGGGAAAAAAAGGAATATTGTTTTGATATTGGGTTATTTATTCTCAAACGGTCAAAAAGAGTATAGGATTCGATAAATGAATTGATAACAGCACCAGAATTTGAAATTTTACTATTCGATCTCGGATTGGATCTGTCCAAATAAGGATGTAATACACAATTAAAATCCCCCCCTAATATCAGTTGGTGGTCATTGAGATTTGGGAGGGATGTTATGAAGCTAGAGAAAAATGTCGTCCCAGTTTGGTCCATATACATTGGCTAGTGCCACCTGTGTGCCATATAGATTGCCTGTTACAACTGCATACCTTCCCCTGGGGTCAGTGATGGTCGAAGATAGGATAAATGGAATCCCCTTCCAGATTAAAATAGCTGTGCCTTGTGATTTAAACTCATATTTGGAGCCGAATATTTGACCTATCCAGGCTTTTTTCAGTTTCACATGTCGACTTGATCAGAGGTGAGTTTCCTGAAGGAAAATAATATCAGATTTCAGAGATTTAAATGTGCAAAGACCCTGCTCCGCTTTACTGGATTATTAATTCCCTTTATATTCCAACTCAAAAAACGGATGTAGTCCTTATTTTTGTTGTCATCCATTTTTTACAGGGTAGTAAGAAAGTAAAAAAACAATAAAGTCCCTGCCTACAAACAAAAAACAGAGCCTTAAAAATCCCTGCTGATCTACCAGTACCCTAGAGATCGCATACCCCACTACCAGTGTAACATAGCAAATAACCATATATTTAAAAAAAACCCTCTAACAATGAGCCCTAAAGAGGGCAAACCATAATCTAATAAAGATTATATTACAATGAACTTGCAGTTTTTCTGATTGAAAAATATGTGCATTAACCTCTCTCTGTACAACAGTTATCATAGCAGTCCCCTTATAGGTCAGTGAAACTAGGTCATCAGGATAATTTCCAAACACTAAATGTCCTTATAAAATAAATATTTTTCAGATGGATTAGTCATTACTGAAGCACATCTGTATTAAATAATAAAGGCAACATTACACGTGAATTTGGGAATAAGACTGTTGAATACTGAAATGAGGTCAAACTCGAACCGTAACTTTACCCTATAACTCAACTCCTTGCCAGTCCGCTGCACTAGCTGCCAGCATTTGGCCATCAGTGCCGGTTAGCCGCCAACACCAGTTAGCTGCTAATACAAGTATGTCGATATCGCAGTCTTGGGGCTTAAGATTCTTCCTGATGTAGTCCACCACCTCCGACGGGTCTCCAAACCGCTTATCTTGGTCGGTCCACATCGAGAGATATGGAGAGTTGCAGGGTCCAGGATTCCAAACTTTATGCCCCGGCAGGTCCGGAGTAGCCGCCTAGCTTCAGAGAAGGCCGCTCTCTTTCTAGCCACCGCTGCGGTGTAATCCGGGGAAATGCTCACTCTCTTGTCATTTAGGGTCAGCGGGGCCAAGCGGGCAGCTTTTGGAAAACTTCACTTATCTCTTGGTAGTAATGGAACTTTACAACGATGACCCTCGGAGATTCTCCTGCGTTGGGTGGAGGCCGTGGGCTTGGTCTAGAGTCGGAGTGAAGTCGAGGCACAGTGGCTCCCGTAGCATCTTAGTGATAGCATCCGTAGGCCACTGGTCTCCGCCGGTCTCGAATCCCTCTTTTATCCTGACGATGCGCGCATTGTACCAGCGTTGTCATCCCTCCAGGTCGTCCAGTTTTAGGCACAGCATGGCAACTTCTGACTTTAGCTGGTCTATTTCCCCCTCAAGTTTCGTCGCCTTGTATGTATTCAGACCGCCCTCCAGCTCTTTCAAACGGGTGTCTTGTTTCGACCCGTATAGAGTCTATTTTAGCATTCAAGTCTTTGGTGCCAGAATCTATTCGTGCCAAGATCCTGCTTTCGCTGTTTGTTATGGCAGCCATCACAAGTCGGCAGACTCACCATCTTGGGACCCCGAGGCTTTAGCGGCCTGGTTTTTGTCAGACTTTGTTTTGCCCATGGCGTCTCGCTGTCAATATGCAAATACAAAGTCGCTAATTTGGTGCACATGCAGTTCAGTAACGCATATCTTAAACCCAACTCGTCTGAGGTAAATAGAAAAAAAGTTATTAGTATAAAAAGTTTGCCCTGGGCAGGAGCTCAGAAAAACACGTCCCGACATGTCACTACTCACCAGCGCCTCACCAGCATGTAGGACATGCTTTTGACTGAAACACTGTACGTTTCAAAAGAACACCAAAAAAATATATTGCCAGATTATGACCAGCTGTTAAATATTTGCAGGGTTAGCGATGAAACCAAACCAACGTTGGTGGTAGATGGCGCACTGCCAATGGAAAAGTTTGATCGTACCTTATTCTTCAACATTGCCTTGAAAGAGCAATTTGATGACATCAAACAAGGTAAAACTGATACCTATTAACAACTCTTTGTGTGTTGAAAACTGCGTCCTCCAGTATTGATATCTCTGCATTCATGGGCATAAATCCCGGGGGAGGGTGGGAGGGACAATCCCCACATGTTTTGAGAGGTGGAGGACAATCTCCCCCATGTTTTCTTGCATGTCGAAACGTAATTTAGGCCTATTCTCCAGCCCCTTTACCCCCCTAAGTGCTCCCACCCAGCACGGAAGGAAGCTAGCGTTACACTCTTCCCAATTAATCCAGTGCTAACTGTAATTCCCGTATCATGCGTACGTGTACATCAGGAGTCTCCAAACTATTACCCTCGGGCCACATCTGGCCCACCACGAGATTTTATCTGTCCCGCAGCAAACTCAACTTAGGATGGGGTCAACCAGGATGGAGCGTGTGTCCAGTTAGGCGTCGAGTCGATACAAGTCGGGGGGAGCACGGCGGCACAGAGCTGCTCCTGGTGGGGGGGTGTGTTCGCGGTGGCCAAAATGGGGGTCGGCGTTCGGGCGGCACCACCAGCGGTCACAGAAAATCGGACGGGCTGCCCTTTGGCGAATAACGTCGATCGTCTCTCTCCCCCTCTATACCCTCTCTCTTTGTGTCCCCATTTCCCCCCCCCCCCCCCCCATATTTTAAAAGCGAGGTCTGCCCACGCTTGCATGACAATAAGGTTTTGATGATCTAGCCTATATCTTGTTGCAAACTTTGTCAGACTTCCTCGCTATCCACAACATTTCCCATTCTCCACAAACGTACAAGATACACCTCCTGCATTCACATGCCACGAAAATATAAAATAAACAGCACCAATCTCTGCTGCACTCCACCAGTCACAGACCTCCAAGCAGAACATCCTGCTACCGCTACCTTCCACCTCCAACCACCAAGCCAATTTTGGTACCATTTTACCAGCTCGTCTTGGATCCCACCTGCCTTCGCTTTCTGGACCAACCTTACAAGCGGAACATTGTCAAGTCCCTCAGAGATGTTCATATATTGGTTCACAATGAGATCAGTGTGTTCTTGGTTGTAAAGACACATCAGATCTACCCTTCTCTAAAGCAAGAAAGAAAACAGTAGCAAATTGCCTTGTCCGTCCAGTCCACTCCTGTTCAGTGTGATCACGGCAACTCTACCCCACATCCCTACATCCTCTTCAATCACCTTTAATTACTACTAACACCAGTCTCCTAATCTTCCAATTTGTCTCTCTCTCGCCATCTGCTGGCAAGATATTTGAATGCCCGCCTTATTTCTCCAACCCCACTCGCAAACTCTCGTTCATCCACACTTTCCACATTCTCCACTTCCGCACGCCTCGCTCCCTCCCGTTCCCGATCACCTGCGGAATTTCCCCTCCCCTGCATGGTTAAAAACCCAGGGAAAGATGTCTGTTGTTTTAGAATAAAAGGGAGGCCATTAAGACTGAGTTGAAAAAAAACTTTTTCACCCAGAGAGTTGTGAATTTGTGGAATTCCCTGCCACAGAGGGCAGTGGAGGCCAAATCACTGGATGGATTTATGAGAGAGTTAGATAGTGCTCTAGGGTCTAGTGGAATCAAGGGATATGGGGAGGCAGGCACGGGTTATTGATTGGCGACGATCAGCCATGATCACAATGAATGGCGGTGCTGGCTCGAAGGGCCGAATGGCCTACTCCTGCACCGATTTTCTATGCCCATCCAATGTTGTTGTGGGTGAAACCCCGGGCAAAGTTTCAGTTGTCTGCCCGCCTGTACCCGAGGCCGAGCGGCTTCTCCCCCGGTCCCGGGTCCGCGCTGCCCGAGTCTCCCCCGGACCCCTGGGGACTCTCTGATTCTCTGCTTCTTCCCCCAGTCTCCATCACCCTTGAAGTAGAAACAGCGGGTCCGCTACTTGAGGCGTCTGAAGATCGCATGAGTGTGAGATGTACCCGGATCCAGAGGATTCTCCCTAACACCGGGAAGAGGTTTACAGGCACTACGTGTGTGCTGGGATCGGAGGGATTAGGTCGGCTATGTATGGCTCAAATTCCGCGTCGTAATATTCCACTGAGCGCGGAAATAAAACTAGGGGGAATGTAAATGTGGGAAGAGTGAAATAAACAGCAACTGAAACCAGAGCTGTCGATGTGTTCATTTCAACGCGTTAACCATGTCCGACAAAGGACCAGAAATACTTTAGTGAACATATAAAGAATGAAACAATTGCCCTTCCCGCGGGTTCAGCAGCAGCCACGGGCGGTGGGTCCTTATCTCTGGGCTCCCCTGGGTCCTAACGTCAGCAGATTCAGAGAATTTATAGCGTGTTTGCATGGTTTGCTCTCCACACAACAGATACCCATGTGGGAGCCCGTTGTGCTCAGGCTCTGTCTGTCTCTCTGTGCGATACATAGAATATTCCTTGTTTCAGTCGCCGCCAGTTCCCTCCCTCACTTCTCTCTCAGGTACAGAGTTCAGGTAGAGAGAGTACAGAGGAGATTTACTAGAATATTGCCAGGGTTCCAGCAACTATGTTACAGAGAAAGGTTGAACAAGTTAGGTCTTTATTCTTTGGAGCGCAGAAGGTTAAGGGGGGACTTGATTGAGGTCTTTAAAATGATGAAAGGGATAGACAGAGTTAACGTGGATACGTTTTTCCCATTGAGGGTAGGGAAGATTCAAACAAGAGGGCATGACATGAGAATTAAGTGACAGAAGTTTCGGGGTAACGTGAGGGGGAACTTCTTTTTTCAGAGGGTGGTGGCTGTGGAATGAGCTTCCAGCAGAAGTGGTGGAGGCAGGATCGATTTTAACATTTAAGATAGGTATATGGACGTGAAGGGAATGGAGGGGTATGGTCTGAGTGCAGGTAGATGGGACTAGGGGAAAACAAATGGTCGGCACGGACTGGAAGGGCCGAGGGGGCCTGTTTCCGTGCTGTAATTGTTATATGGTTATATGGTTATTCATCATGTCTGTATCGGTGCTGCTTCCTGCTCTCGTTCGTTGCTTTAACACTCACTGCCAGTTTCCAACCAGCTCCCACTTTCCTCTGCTCGAACCCCTTCGCTTTCTCACCGTCTCGATCCCCGCTTCATATGCAGGCTTAGAATGACCAAAGTCCATTCCAAGCCCGCGGAGGACATCGGCTACTTTGTCTAACCACTACCCCTGTTTGCGCAGCAGAGATTGTATATTCCTTCCAAGATTGAGTGCGTACTGCAACAACCCGCTTACATTTACACAATGTCCTCGCATATCTTTTGGGAGACGCCAAAGAATTTTAATGACATAAATCTCTTTAAAGTGCAGCCACGAACTGCAATGGAAATGCAGCAGTCAACATGCAGACGGGAACATTCACAGACAGAGTTTAAAAGCAAGCTGTCCAAACCGATAGGGGTTTATTTCAATTGGGGTATTAGAAGCACCAAGCATATAATTCAAATAAACACAATCTTTCTATTCAGTTCTTGTGAATGTTACTGGTCGTGCAAATTATTCAAATTCAACAACAAGGTATTAAATGTATACGTTGTATTAATCTACAAACCTACAATATTGTAAGTGGGTTTGGTTTTAGTGATCCAATCCCTTTATAAATTTCCCCACTGATTATATGCCTGTTTCTTCCCTTCTTTCACCCAATCCATCAGGTGAAACTTTAATCACTGCCCCCAGCAGAAGAGAAAGAAAGAGTAATGAGTTTTTAATTGTCATATATATCGAGGAGGAATAATGAAATAGTTTCTTGTCCTTAACCTAGGGCTGCATCTCTATCATTCCTCATGACTTTCCCTCCCTAAACTGTGCAACACAAAACTTCCCTTCCCGACTCCAACGTTAGCAAAAAATCCTCGCTCCTCACTCAAGGAATGTTGCCATTCCACCCCCCATGTCCATAATCTTCCAGATTTGTAAGCAGCATATCAACAAAGAGGGTTGCAAAATCTCAGATTCAGACCTTTTTGCCTATCCTAGACCTCTTGTGTGGGTAGACAAAGCTGAGATAGTCAAGTGGGCTTGGGATGGATCCGCAGTTGTTCAGGCAGGATCTGTGGAGGGAAAACCCGAGTTAGCATTCAGAGTCTCTGGTCGAAATTTGCACTGACCCTGCTGGTCCTGTAGCACATTAGAAAAAAAATGTCTGATATTGATGTCCTGAATTCAAGGAGTCACGAAAGTCTGCAGACGCTGCAATCCTGCATCATTTTGTCCTGACTCTGGGCCTCAAACCTAAACTCTTATCGTCCACAAATACTTCTTTATCTTTTTAGTTCTACCAGTTCATATCTCGCTCCTGTGTTGAGGGACCCGTCACTATTCCACCTCATGCATGTCAGGATGTTCAGTTCATTGCATTGCCGCCTGCAGCCACCAGATAGTGATGCCAATGTGTCCAAATGTTTGAGACTCGATGGTCCTGTTCCCGCACTGTACCACTGAAGTATAAAAAGACGTCCAGTTAAAGTATCAGCCGAGACTTACATTGGAGAGGATTTAATTCCAAGCACAATAACTTATTAGGTGCTGGTGAGGCCACAGTTGCAATACTGTGAGCAGTTTTGGGTCCCATAACTGAGGAAGAATGTGCAGGATGTGCTGGCATTGCAAAGAGTCTAAAAATAGGTATCCGAGAATGATCCCAGGGATGATTGGGTTAACGTATGAGGAGCATTTGAAGACTCTGGGCCTGTACTCGCTGGAGTTTAGAAGGATGAGGGGATATTTCATTTACCAGACAATGAATGTTCGAGATAGAACGGACGTGGAGAGGATCATTTCAGCAGTAGAAGGGTCTCGACCTGAAACCTCACCCATTCCTTCTCTCCAGAGATGTCTCCTGTTCTGCTGAGTCACTTCAGCATTTTGTTTCTAACTTTCATTTAAACGAGCATCTGCAGTTCCTTCAAATATTTATTTCCAGTAGTGAATGTTGAGGCAGGGATCATTGCAACGTTCAAGAAACAATTAGACAGGTACATATGACGGGTTTGGAAGAATATGGGCCAAAGGCAGGCAGGTCTGACGAGTGTGGATGGGGCATGTTGGTCGGTGTAGGCAGGTTGAGCCGAAAGGCCCTGTTTCCACGCTGTATGTTTCCATTACTATACCTGCCTATCAACTGTCTTGCTATTACCTGCCACGCTTTGTCATGCCTCTCCCCCTTTTCCAGCCTTCTCTCCCACCACCTCCACCAAATCAGTTTGAAGAAGGGTCTCGACCCAGTATAGTAGTTTGGTTCACAGTTTTATTTATTGTTACCTGCACCTGTTGCCTGATAACAGATGGGAAGAAACTGTCCTTGAATCAGGATGTGTGCGTTTTCACACTTCTGTACCTTTGCCTGATAGGGGAGGGGAGAAGAGAGAGTGGACAGGGTGTAACTCCTCCTTCATTATGCTGCTGGCCTTGCCGAGGCAGCGTGAGGTTTAGATGGAATCAATGGAAAGGAGATCGGTTTGTGTGATGGTCTGGGCTGCGACCACAATTCGCTGCAATTTCTTGCGGTCTTGGATGGAGCCGTTCCCAAACCAAGCTGGCTCGAAAGTGTGTCGCCTTTCCGTGCTCTCCAGAGATGTTGGCAGACACGCTGTGTTACTCCAGCACTTTGTGTCCTTTTCTTATTATGCCTTATCGGCCGCCGCCACGATATTTCACTTTAGAGAATTACAGACAGAAAAAAGGCAGAATGGTGTTGTCAGAGGATGTTACTGTGGGTTTATCAACTTAAATACGATGTGGTTGGTACCTTTAAGCATTGACTGCCCTCTCTGCCGCATCTTGTTCCAGTCCCACCTGTTTATCTGACCACTCACGTGTATTTCTGTTCACACTACGTGTAGTCTGGGACCTCAGTGGACGATAGAATGCAACAGCATCTGCAGCCACGGTCCAAACCACATAACTTGAGCTATCTGCAGCTTGCCTCGCTAATGGGACGTTTCTTTGGTGTATTAAAATCACTTTAATGTCCCCTCCCAGTCTAGCCCCTGCCTGCCTATTGTTTCAATCAACCCTATAATCCCCGCAGAAACCGTCAGCTTTGGCCTCCCATAAGGTCATAAGTAATAGGAGTAGAATTAGGCCATTCGTCCCATCATCTCTACTCCGCCATTGAATCATGACTGATCTCTATCTCCCTCTTAACATAATTATCCTACCTGCTCCCCATAACCGCTGACGCCCGTACTAATCAAGAATCTATCTTCCTCTGCCATAAAATATCCATTGACGGCCTCCACAGCCTTCTGTGGCACAGACTCACCACCCTCTGACAAAATACATTCCTGCTCATCTCCGTCCTAAAAGATCGTCCTTTAATTCTGAGGCTATGACCTCGTGTCCAAGTGTCTCCCACAATTGGAAACATCCTCTCCACATCCACTCTATCCAAGCTTCTCGCATATCCACAGTTTCACCAATTAATTCTTGCCGCATTCCATCCACGGTCAAATCGTTGAAGGATAAGGAGACGGGGTGGGATAGTGGGAGAAATCGGCGCACAAACTGGTAAGGCAGATGGAATAGAGAGAGGGGGGGGGGGGGTGTTCGATGGGTTACAGATTATTACCTGGAATTGGACGGAGAAAAAATATTCAAAGGTACTGACCTGTGCTGAGCTTGTCCTCTTGCAATACATGTAGCAAAATATAGCTGAGATGAAGATGATTGTGGCAGCTGTAAAAAGTACACGGCTTGAGACTCTCAGTGGTTTATAACCTGAAGAGAGATCCATATTTCAGTTTCCAACTTATTGACTTGTTGGTGCATAGGAACAGAAGCAGAGCGTTCAGTTCAGTTTAGTTTATTGTCACGTGTACCGAGCTACAGTGGTAAGGTTTTTTGTTGAGGGAGTTAGATGTGGCCCTTGTGGCGAAAGGGATCAAGGGGTATGGAAAGAAGGCAGGTACAGAACACTGAGTTGAATGATCAGCCATGATCATATTGAATGGCGGTCCAGGCTCGAAGGGCCGAATGGCCTACTCCTGCACCTATTGTCTATGTTTCTATGTTTTTCTATGATTGAGTCTAAGAAAAAAATCATCGTCTATATCTCTCGTTTCCCTTATCCGTAACCAGACTGAAGAAGGGTCTCGAACCGAAACGTCAACCATTCCTTCTCTCCAGAGATGCTGCCTGTCCCGCTGAGTTACTCCAGCTTGCTGTGTCTGACCATGATTGAAGGCGAGAGTAGACTAGATTGGCTCATTCTCTGGCTCCCCGAAGTGCAGACACCACTCTCCCGGTCATGTAAAAACCCGGGGCATCACCGGAACGGCGCGGCCGCCGGGAACCCCTCCACTGATGATCAGGGACCCGGTTGAAAAACGTGCGAGATTCCTCTCCCGGATTCACGGTTTGGCCGGCAACACCTCCGCTCCTCTCCCCCCCTAACCATAACCCCATCGCCACTGTACTACGTTCCTGGCCGCTGTTTAAACCGTTCCTAACGTTGACACCGTGTCGCCGCTCTCCACCCCTTTCGACGCTCGGCCGCTTGTTACCCATTCCCTCCACCCCCTCCTGACCCATGACACCCTCAGCCGTTAGCCTGCCAGTAGTTAAGGTGGCCACCTATGGCTTCACTCGCGGGCACACAAAAAAGCTGGAAGAAGCTCAGCGGGTGGCAGCAGCATCTAAGGAGCGAAGGAGATAAGCGACGTTTCGGGCCAAAACCCTGCTTCAGACTGATGGGAGGTGGGGGGGGGGGGTCGCCGGGGAGAAGAAAAGAAAAAGGAGGGGGATGGAGCCAGAGGTCTGGGGATAGTGGTAAGGGAGGAGACAGCAAGGGTTAACAAATTGGAGAAAATTCAATGTTCAATTAAGTTAAGGATGCTTTCAGTCGCATTGACTTCAATGGAACTGCAGAAGTTAAGATGGCCGCCCCTGCTTTCACTCACATCGACCTTCAATGTGGAAACTCCAGTAGTAAGATGGCCGCCTATGGCTTCACTTATTGACTTCAATGGTAGACTGCCATTAGTTAAGATGGCCAGCCTATGCTTCCACCTTTTATTGACTTTCAATGGGATACTGTCATCAGTTAAAGATGGCCGCCTCTGGCTTCCACCGCATTGACTTCAATGGGATACTGCCATTATGTAAGATGGCCCAGCCTATGGATTCCTACCGGATCGACATCAAAATGGGAGACTGCCATTAGGTAAGAAAGGCCCGCCCTCTGGCTTCACCTTGACGGTCGACTTCAATGGGAGACTGCCAGTAGGTAGATGGCCTGCCTCTGGCTTCACTTCGTCGACTTCAATGGGAGACTGCTCAGTAGGTAAGATGCCGCCTTGCTTCACTTGCGGTCGACTCAATGGGGAAACTGCCAGTAGTTAAGATGGCTGCCAATGGCTTCACTTCTATTGACTTCAATGGGAGGCTGCCAGCAGTTAAGATGGCCGCCTCTGGCTTCACTCGCATCGACTTCAATGGGAGGCTGCCAGTAGTTAAGATGGCCGCCCGAGATCCGACCAACTGTCGAATGCCGCGCCTCCCTCAGTCAGGACCGTTGCCGCCCGTTTTTTATCCGATGGGTAAAGTAGTGAAGCGTGAATGTAAAATCAGCCAAAAGCCGCCGCTTCCGCATTTTACACCGTTTGCTCTCTCTCCCGCACCGCCACTCTCTTTCCAGCTCCAACCTGGAACCGAAGACTAAGTCAGCCGAGCGCCGGTGCCGCTGTCCGACAAATCAAAACGCGCTGTCCATCTCTCCCCCCCCCCAGGCTGTGTCCCGCCCGTTAACCGCCCGCCCGACTGTTACCGACCCTTTCCCGCCCGTAAACTCGCCTCAAATCACATTGTTCAATGCCCGATAAGCCATCCGCCCCTCCTCCTCCCTCCCTCCTCCTCCTCCTCCCCCCTCCTCCCCCTCCTCCCCCTCCCTCCCCCCACCTCCTCCCCCCCCCCTCCTCCCCCCCCCCCCTCCT
>CM069160.1:25099864-25191056 GCA_035221665.1 Okamejei kenojei | reverse complement strand
GATTTACTCCCGGAAAAGCTGGCTGTGAACAATTGATCATCTGATTTTTCAATTTTCCCGGAACATTCCTCTCCCACTCTTCATGTCCCCGGCCTCCTTGCCACAGCTCATGTTCCACCTAGTGTCCGATCTCGAACAGTGAGATGATTGTCAGCGACAGCGTTTCGATCAAGCAGCTGGAAAATCTAAGCGTCTCCGACATCGGGAACGTGTTCACACTCAGTGTTTTCAGTTCTGTGCTTGCAGAGTCTCCTTGTATTCCTTGAACACCTGCATGGAAAAGGCAATAATGCACAATCACCATGTTTAGATGGCTCAACTCAAACTCAACATTAAAAACTACAACGCAATAGTTCATACACTTCAAATCAATTTCACTGACTCTTGCTTATCTACCGCGTTGGTTACACTTGACTATCCTTGACGACTTTCCTCTTTTAACCTACACTAAACATATTTCCTCATATTTTATCTATACTGTAATGCCATCGATTAAAATCACATATTGTGTTTCTGCTGACTGGAGAACACGCAACAAAGCTTTTTTTCACTGTACCTCAGAACATGTGACTACCCTAAACTCAGCTGAACCTGAATCCACAGAAAAAATAATAATCGCATTGTGAATCCCCGTGTCATCAAACAATTGTTTAGCCATTGATCTTCTATTTCCATTCTGCAAAGCTCTGACAGTTCAGTATGACACAATTCCTACATCCAATGTGTGAACTGTAACAATTCAACCTTCACCTTCCAAATAAGGTAATTCAATAAACCTCTGTATGTTTCATTATTCTGGAATGCAGACCTGTTAGAAACCACAGCATCATTAAACCAGACTGAATAACATTGTTATTCTCCACGTTTCAATGTATATTCAGTATCAGTGTGTTGATTTACCGTACCGACTCCTGGATTTCTTTTCAGTATTTGTCCAGCTTTGGTAATTCATTCTTTCATTTTTAACAAAGGATTCCCAACATCTCCCGTCGGGCACGTTGCCCTTCTCCATCACCATACTGAGAAGAAGTGTGAACTGTCCCTCTGCGTTTCCCTTTAAACCAGAGCACAGCGACACTCTGAAGAACAACAATGATATTTTGAGAATTGAATGAGACAAAGCTAATGGGAGTGTAATTAGCTTGTTTCTGATGGGATATTCTGGTAGTTTTTGAGCCATAAGGGCAAGCATTGATCTTCTTCATCATAACACCCAAACACTGTACTGACAAACTGGGTACATCCCCAGAGTCCCTGACAGTGGAAACTCGCTTCACACCTGGCCGTTCCAAGAACAAAGCAGAGCACAGCACGGGAACAGTCCATTCCCGGCCAATGATGGCTGTGTTGAAATTGATGTGAAATTGATCCAATTCCTTTTGGCCTCACATGACTCTATACACTAGGAATTGACGTGTCCAGTGCAACCTGCATTTCTATCCTTCACTGCATTAAGAAGCCCATTATGTACTTTCATCCACATTCCTTACCCTCTGTGAGCTGCATTCACTCATTGACCAATAACATTTTTATTTTATTCTACCCCAGTTTTACCCGATCAAAGAACGATTCCAGCACCATCTCTCTTGACATTTCCCTCAGCTTCACCCCCTCCTTTCACTGCACAGTTAACTCGGCATCTCTTCCCACAGGATGGGTAAATAACTGAACGGCCTGAATATTTTTTTTAAATACCGTAGATTTTTGCATTTTGTTTATGTAATTGTGTTTATTTTTTAATTTGTCAATTGAAAATGAGTCACGAACAGTTTAATGTCTATAAGATTAATCTAGCAGGTCGACAGCATTCTCTAAATCCTAAGTTGTTTTGTGCAGCACATTGGTTGTGTTTAGTTTGTAAACCACAGCATCTGCAGTTCTTGTGCAGAATGCCCTTTGTGGTTCAATGAACTGAGCTAAAAAAAGTGACCATGAGACAGATGACACTTGAGAAGTATTATCGTTTTTGATTCTGGTTTACAAGTTTACTGCTCCCTGACCAATGTGCTGCTAAGATGCATGTGTAGGAAGAACCAGCTGGATCAGAATGGAACATTCTCAGAAATCCCAGGTCACAGGTTTTATTCCTGCTACCCAGGCTACAGGACGCAAAACTGATCAGAGGATCAGTGTCTCCCCATTGCACTATTCAGTGCGAGGTGAGTGTGGCACTGTATTGGTGACTCTTCCCCGCCAATGCCGTCAGTTCTGTGACAGGAAACAGAAGTCACCGTGTTCCTTTACTTACCCGTGTTCTTGTTCATTGAAACATTCCTCCTGTCTCATCGTGAAGCCGAGACGTTCAACCCTTTTCTTCAATCGCCTGTTTCAGTCTCTCCACGATAGAATTTTGTGAGTTGGAACAATTGGTAGTCGCTCCAGTGTGTCAGGAGCTCAGAGAATGTGGGCATTAGATCTGTGTATACAAAGAGTGGAAACTAAACACCATTATAAATCAGTCCCCTTGGCTCCCGCTGAAACAGGCATCCACCCCCCCCCCCCCCCCCCCCCCCCACCCCCCCCCCCCTATTAGAATAAGACACAATGCTGCAGTCACTTGGCGGGAAACAGCATCTCTGGAGAATGGATCGTGACGTTTCAAGTCTGGACCCTTCTTCAGATGGGCGGGGAGGAAGAGACATGTGGACAAGAGGAGGGACAGGTCAAAGCCTGACAAGTAAAGTGGATACAGGTGAGATGAGGTTTTTGATAGATTGATGGTCAGACAAAGGCCAGAGATGAAAAGGCAGAAGATATGAGACAAAGGGATTGAAGAGTTGTGAATTGTGAAGCTAGAGGAGAAATGCAGGTGAAATGGGGGAAGAAGGGGGAAATCTGTGCAAGAGTTAAAATAGTTAGCAACTTGTTGATCCAGTCGGCTTTGGCAGATCGAGCACAAAGCACTTGGCGAGTCTATGCCTTGTGTCAACCGTGGCTAACCATTGTAATTCTTCCCATTCCAACCTCTCTGTCCTTGGCCACACGCTACTTGGTGGAACAGCATCTCCAATTCCGCTTGGGTAGCTTACAATCCAATGGTGTGAACATTGAATTCTCAGATTTTAAACAACTAACCACCCCATCCCCTCCTAATTTCCACCCATTCTTCCCCCCGGCACGGCTCATCAATTAGAGAAGTGAGTATAGAAGTTGGGCTGTCATGTTACAGTTATACAACACATTGACGAGGCAACATTTGGGGTGTTGTATTCAGTATTGGACACACTTATATGAATATTATTGTCAAACTGGAAAGATATGTTTATGGTTGCCAGGTTTCGAGGGCCAGGAGTATAGGCAGAGGTTAAGCATACTAGGACTTTATTTCTTTGAGCGCATGAAGATGGGGGTGATCTTATAGAGGTGGATTAAATCATGATGGGAATAGAGAGGGTAAATACACTGAGACTTTGACCCAGATGGGAAGCTGGAACCAAGGTACATAGGTTTAAGACGAGAGGGAAAGATTCAATAGAAATCAGGAATTTTTCACACAGAGCATGGTGGGCATATGGAACAAGCTACCAGAGGAGGCAGTTGAGCCAGGTGCTATCACAAAATTTTAAACATATTTGGATAGGTACATGGACGCGCAGGATATGGGACAAATGCAGAAGGCACGAACAGTGTTGATGGGCATGTGTGCATGGGACGTTGAAGGACGAGAAGCCGAAGCGAAAGAAGTGGGAGCCCAGATACCGAACGGAAATGACGCTGAAAAGCCAGGATACCGAACGGAAAAGACGCCGAAAAGCCAAGATACTGAACGGGACACAACGCCGAAAAGCCAAGATACCGAACGGACACAACGCTGAAAAGCCAAGATACTGAACGGACACAACGCCGAAAAAGCCAAGACACCGAACGGACACAACGCTGAAAAGCCAAGATACCGAACGGACACAACGCTGAAAAGCCACATAATCGAACAGACACAACGCCGAAAAGCCAAATAACCTAACAGACAAAACGCCGAAAAGCCAAATAACCGAAAGGGCACGACGTAGTTTCCATTCAGTTATTTGGCTTTTCGCTGTTGTTTGTGTTCGGTATCTTGGCTTCCACTTCTTTGCTTCAGCTTCTCATCCTTCGACCGTTGATGGGACATCTTGGGCCAAAGAACCCGTTTCCTTACTCTACAAGTCTATGACTTTATGAATTAGATTAACGCAGACAAACTGGGAGGAAATACGTAGAATAGTGCAGCACAGCAACTGCTCTTCAATCCCCATTATCTGCACCAACAATATTATGCCAATGTGAACTAATCTCATCGACCTGCTCATGGACTGGATCCCTCTGATCCCTGACTTTGTCAGTCATGTGTCATTCTAAACAGCCTTCCCACCAACTCCTCAGGCAGGATGTCCCAGGAACCTACCAAAGTCCGTAAAAAACTAGTCCAGCCTGTCACCTTTAAACATTCCTCTCTCACCGGAACCCCTTTCCCTCCAGTAAGAGACCTCCCCACCTTGGGAACAAGACTGACAATATCTATGCCCCTTATATTGTATACTAGACTAAGTGGGACCCGTTGGGTCCCATGTTCACAAGGGGGCTGGTCCCCCAACGCAATATTCCACCTGTCCACTAATTCCAAGGGGGGGGGGGCTTTCTGGAGCGCTAATATGGGTGTTGTGGGCCGAAGGGACAGGTTTCCAGAGGCCTAGTATGGACATTGTGGGCCGAATGGATTATTGGGTTGGCAGCTCAGTCACTCAGGCCTGGAGGGCTGGCAGCTCAGTCACTCAGACCTGGTGGGCTGGCAGCTCAGTCACTCAGGGCTGGCAGTTCACTCACGGCTATTTCTTGAAATTCCATTTCAGGCTAGCAAATCCTATTTCATAGCGTTTCAAGCAGAGTGCAGGTCAGCAAATCCAATTTCATAGCATTTCAAGCAAAGTGCAGGCCAGCAAATCCAACTTCATAGCATTTTAAAGCAGGAGAGCAAGCCAGAAAATCAAGTTTCATAGCATTTCAAGCAGAGTGTAGGCCAGCAAATCCAATTTCATAGCATTTCAAGCAGAGTGCAGGCCAACAAATTAAATTTCATAGCATTTCAAGCAGTACAGAGGGGGGTGTGGGAGGGGGGAGCAGGAGGGTGGGGGAGCGGGAAGGGGGGGCGGGAGAGCAATAAGGGGGGAGAGCTATAAGGGGGAGAGCGGGGAGGGGGGGAGCTGGAGGGGGGGCTAACGTTTATACCCCGAGATGTCGTCAAGTCCACTCTCAGTTCGGGTCTGGTTCCCAGCAGATTCTTCAGCTGGTTCTCACCATCTGCACTGAACTTATTCGCCCCCAGCCTGAAACAGGTTGTGGAATAAAGATGAAATAAACAGGTGAAACAACAGTGTCAGTAACAGCGACTGTGGTTAATATTTCACCAACACTTACAGAACAAAATCACAGGAGAAGCCCGCGGATCCCCGGATATTTTTTAACATTAAACATTAACACAAACGCTCACCACATCAGCTTCAGTCTTGGATGGTTCAGTATGAGGTTGAGGAGAGCGGGGACAGATCGGTCTGTGAGGGAGTTGTGTGTCAGCTCCCAGCTCCGTCAGTGAGGTGTTTGTACTGAGTGCGGAGACGAGATCCTCGGCTCCAGAATATGTGAAACCGACATATTCCAGCCTGGAGATGAGAGAGAATGTGGGTGAGGGACACAGAGACAGGAGACGGTGCAAATCCCCAGTGTTTATCAGTGACTCAAATACTGATCATATTAATGTTCAGTGTCAGACACCCCAGTGGAGTGCAAACACAATCTCTCACAGTCTGGGACTTACCCCAGTCTCTGTATTTTACAGTCCGGGTTCCTCAGAGCCGCAGGACACCAGTTTCACTCCGGAATCTCCCAGGTCGTTGAATCCCAGTCTAAACACAAACAGACAGAGTAAGAAACAGAATGATACAAACCCCGGCGAGGCTGAGATAGATAACTTCTCCCAAACAGATATTTATGGAAGAACCTCAGCACATTATTGAATAAATCTCTGTGGATGTGGTGTTTGGTGACTCACCATTTATTCTCATTCCGTGACCGTGAAATGTTCCCCGAGCAGAGAACGGCGGCAGGCAACAAGCGCGGCCCAGGGGAAGGGGTCGATCACCGGTGACCCGGGGGAGGAGGGGGGAGTGGAGACGACCATCGGTGACCCAGGGGAAGGTGGGTAAAGTAGGAGGGGTGCCCCCCGTGCATAGTGAGGGCCGCTCGGCCTCATAGAAGGGGTGCTGAACGGAATAACAATATAATGGAACAATTTTACAGTTCAGTGTTAGTGTCAAACGAAAGGTTACCTCAATTCCTGACACTTGTGCAGAACCGGTCCCAGCCACCAGAGACCTTCACATTGAATGCAGCATCTCCACAGATCAAGTTGTTTGATTGTATCACAGGGCCTGATGACATGAGACAGGACCACACAGTCAATTGTGGTCAGTCCCAGTCCCTGGAATGAAAGTGTTTCCACAGGTCCCAGTGTCTGCTGATCCAGTGCAGGATTCTGAGACTCAAACAGGCAGTGCAGCATGTTCAGGAGCCTCCTTTTACCATACGCACTCCCTGCATTTCTAATCTGACGTTGAACCTCCTCTTTCACCCAGTCAATCACTCGGCAGATTGTTTGATTAGGAAATGGACCCAGAAACTCCTCCAGGATCCAATCTGACCATGGGTAGGCGAGACCAGCGACAAAACGGAGAAATACTTCAAATCGCCCGTCTGTCGTGCTGTGGACTTCAGACAGGTGTTTCACGATATTCCTGGGATCTACAGTGAGGACTTGTGCGAGTGCGGCTACAAACTCTTGGATGGTGAGGTGCGGGAAGGTGTACACCACGCTCCGGGCTGAACCTTCTCTCTCCAAAAGTTCCATCAGGAATGCAGACAGGAACTGGGAAGGCTGCAGATTGTATTTGATCAAATCTTCATCTGTGAACACTATGTTCTTCTTGGAGACTCCAGTGAACGCCATCTGACCAAGCCTCAGTAACACCTCACGGGGGCTCTCAATCTCACGGCCGTGGTTTTTTTCAGGATGTGGTAAATAAAGTAGCTATAGAGTTGGGTGATGGTCTTGGGAACTCGCTGCGGGTCCCGGTGTGTTTGTGTGAAGAAGGGGCCCAGTGTCAGGCCGAGGATCCAGCAGTAGGAGGGGTTGTAGCTCATGGTGTACAGGATCTCGTTCTCTTTCACGTGTTTGAAAACAGCTGCTGCCAACGTCTGATCTTCAAAATACCTGGTGAAATATTCCTTCCGTTCCTCACCAACAAATCCTAGGATTTCAGCCCGGACACTGATCTCTGCCTTTTCCAGTAAATGTAACGCAGTGGGGCGGGTGGTCACTAGCACTGAACACCCTGGGAGCAGCTTGTGCTGGATTAAACTGTACACAATGTCAGACACTTCACACCACACTCGGGATCTGGACACTGGTGCTGAGGTTCTGTGTCTCTCCGACTGTCAGCAAAATCGATTCTGCCCTTGAATTCATCCAGACCGTCGAATATAAACAGCAATCCCTCTGGGTTCTTCCAGACCTCTCCTAGCATATTCCCAAAGTAAGGATACTGATCCAGAATCAGTTCCCTCAGGGTTACTCTGCAGTTGATAGTGTTCAAATCCTGGAATTTGAAATTGAAGACAAACTGGAATTGTTGTAATATTTTCCCCGTGGCCCAGTCATGAACAATCTTTTGCACCATTGTTGTTTTTCCGATCCCCGCGACTCCGGCCACTGATGCTGAACTCCCAGATCGGGATTTACTCCGGGAAAAGCTGCTGTGGAAAAATTGATCAGTCTTGATTTTTTCTAGTTTTCCCCGGAGACATTCCTCTCTCCACTCTTCATGGTCCTGGCCTCTTGCCAGCAGCTCATGTTCCACCAGTGTCCGATCTCGAACAGTGGAGATGATTGTGAGCTCAGCGTATCGATCAAGCAGCTGGAAATCCTTAAGCTTCTCCGACATCGGGATCATGTTCACACTCAGTGTTTCAGTCTGTGCTCGCAGAGTCTCCTTGTGTTTCTGTTGAACATCTTGCACAGGAAAAGGCAGATAATGCACACCATGTTAGATGGCTCAAATCAAAACTCAACATTAAAAACTACAAGAATGAGTTCAATACCCTTCCATTAAATCAATTCACTGACTCTTTGTTTGTCTACCTCTTTGGTTAGGCTCGGACTATCCTTGATCGGACTTTCCTTGTTTTACCTTGCACTAAATGTTATTCCCTCATAGTTTATCTATACTGTAAATGGCATGGTTATAATCACATATTGTCTTTCTGCTGACTGGAGAACACGCAACAAAAGCTTTTCACCGTACCTCAGTACATTTGACAATACACTAAACTAAGCTGAACCTGAATCTACAGACAAAGAAGCAATCCATTGTGAATCCCGTGTCAGTCTAACAATTGCTTAGCCTTTGAACTTCTGATTTCCCATTCTGCAAAGCTCTGAATATTCAGTATTACATCAATTCTAACAAGTCATTGGTCTGAACTGTACATTTCAACACTCACCTTCCATATGAGAGGGTAATTCAGATAAACCTCTCTGGTGATGTTCATGTATTCTGGATCAGGACCTATTGAAACCAACAAGCATTCATTAAACCAGACTTGAATAACATTGTTAACTCCAGCGTTTCAAGGTGATATTCAGTTCAGTGTGTTGATTTACCGTACCGAGCTCCTGGATTTCTTTCAGTATTTTGTCCAGCTTTGGTAATTCATTCTGAATTTTCACAAAGGATTCCCACATCACCCGCTGGGCACGGTTGCCCTTCTCCATCACCAGACTGAGGAAGAGTGTGGAACTGTCTCTGCGGTTTCCCTTTACCACGAGCTCAGCGACACTCTGTGAAGAACAACAATGAATATGTTGAGAAGTGACCGAGACAAGATTCAAGATTCAAGAGAGTTTATTGTATTTACAATATATATTCATGAATTTGGACGAGGGAATTGAATGCAAACATCTCCAAGTTTGCGGATGACACGACGCTGGGGGGCAGTGTTAGCTGTGAGGAGGATGCTAGGAGGCTGCAAGGTGACTTGGATAGGTTGGGTGAGTGGGCAAATGCATGGCAGATGCAGTATAACGTGGATTAATGTGAGGTTATAAACTTTGGTGGCAAAAACAGGAAGGTAGACTTATCTGAATGGTGGCCGACTAGGAAAAGGGGAGATGCAACGAGACCTGGGTGTCATGGTACACCAGTCATTGAAAGTAGGCATGCAGGTGCAGCAGGCAGTGAAGAAAGCAAATGGTATGTTTGCATTCATAGCAAAATGATTTGAGTATAGGAGCAGGGAGGTTCTACTGCAGTTGTACAGGGTCTTGGTGAGACCACACCTGGAGTATTGCGTACGGTTTTGGTCTCCAAATCTGAGGAAAGACATTCTTGCCATAGAGGGAGTACAGAGAAGGTTCACCAGACTGATTCCTGGGATGTCTGGACTTTCATATGAAGAAAGACTGGATAGACTCGGCTTGTACTCGCTAGAATTTAGAAGATTGAGGGGGGATCTTATGGAAACTTACAAAATTCTTAAGGGGTTGAACAGTTTAGATGCAGGAAGATTGTTCCCGATGTTGGGGATGTCCAGAACAAGGGGTGACAGTTTAAGGATAAGGGGGAAATATTTTAGGACCGAGATGAGAAAAACATTTTTCACACCGAGTGGTAAGTCTCTGGAATTCTCTGCCACAGAAGTTAGTTGAGGCCAGTTCATTGGCTTTATTTAAGAGGGAGTTAGATGTGGCCCTTGTGGCTAGAGGAATCAGGGGTCATGGAGAGGAGGCAGGTACGGGATACTGAGTTGGATGATCAGCCATGATCATATTGAATGGTGGTGCAGGCTCGAAGGGCCGAATGGCCTACTCCTTCACCTATTTTCTATGTTTCTATGTGTCCCTGATAGGACAATGAAATTCTTGCTTTGCTTCAGCCCAACAGAACGTAGCAGGCATGAATACAGAACAGGTCAGTGTGTCCATATACCATACATATGGTATATATATACACACACACATATGAATAAATAAACTGATAACCATATAACCATATAACAATTACAGCACGGAAACAGGCCCTCTCGGCCCTTCTAGTCCGTGCCGACCATTTGTTTTCCCCTAGTCCCATCTACCTGCACTGAGACCATACCCCTCCATTCCCTTCACGTCCATATACCTATCCACTTTACTCTTAAATGTTAAAATCGATCCTGCTTCCACCACTTCTGCTGGAAGCTGATTCCACACAGCCACCACCCTCTGAGTAAAGAAGTTCCCCCTCACGTTACCCCAAAACCTCTGTCCCTTAATTATCATGTCATGCCCTCTTGTTTGAATCTTCCTTACCCTCAATGGGAAAAACGTACCCATGTCAACTCTGTCTATCCCTTTCATCATTTTAAAGACCTCAATCAAGTCCCCCCTTAACCTTCTGCGCTCCAAAGAATAAAGACCTAACTTGTTCAACCTTTCTCTGTAACATAGTTGCTGGAACCCTGGCAATATTTTAGTAAATCTCCTCTGTACTCTCTCTATTTTGTTGACATCCTTCCTATAACTAGGTGACCAAAATTGTACACCATACTCCAGAATTGGTCTTACCAATTGCTCGGTCCGCAATAACCAACCCGACCTCCCGGTGGCTCAGCACTTCAACTCCCCCTCCCATTCCACATCCGACCTCTCGGTCCTGGGCCTCCTCCACGGCCAGAGTGAGCAACACCGCAAGCTGGAGGAACAGCACCTCATATTCCGCTTGGGGAGTCTGCATCCTTTGGGCTTGAATATTGAATTTTCTCAATTCTGTTAACCCTTGCTGTCTCCTCCCCTTCCCACCTCTCCCTCAGCCCTCGGGCCCTGGCATTCCCTCTATCTCTATCTCCCTCCCCCACCCAAGTCGCACCAGCTTCTCATTTTCACACCACAAACAGCTTACAATGGCTTGTTCCCTTTATCACCGATACTTTTTTGCATATCTTTCACTCATTGTTCCTTATCTCTCCACATCACCATCTATGTCTCTCGTTTCCCTGATCCCTGACCAGTCTGGAGAAGGGTCTCGACCCGAAACGTCGCCTATCTCCTTCGCTCCTTAGATGCTGCTGCACCCGCTGAGTTTCTCCAGCTTTTTGTGTACCCTTGGTCTTACCAATGCCTTGTACAATTTTAACATTACTTCCCTACTCCTACATTCAATGCTCTGATTTATAAAGGCCAGCACACCAAAGGCTTTCTTTACCACCCTATCAACATGCGATTCCACCTTCAGGGAACTATGCACAGTTATTCCTAGATCCCTCTGTTCCACAGCATTCCTCAATTCCCTACCATTTACCATGTACGTCCTATTTTGATTTGTCCTGCCAAGATGTAGCACTTCACACTTATCAGCATTAAACTCCATCTGCCATCTTTCAGCCCACTTTTCCAAATGGCCCAAATCTCTCTGTAGACTTTGAAAATCTACTTCATTATCCACAACACCACCTATCTTAGTATCATCTGCATACTTACTTATCCAATTTTCCACCCCATCATCCAGATCATTGATGTACATGACAAGCAACAGTGGACCCAACACAGATCCCTGAGGCACCCCACTGGTCACCGGCTTCCACTTGACAAACTGCCATCCACCATTACTCTCTGACATCTCCCATTCAGCCACTGTTGAATCCACCTTGCTACTCCGCCATTAACACCCAAAGATTGAACCTTCTTAACCAACCTTCCATGGGGAACCTTGTCAAAGGCCTTACTGAAATCCATATAGACAACATCCACTGCTTTACCCTCATCAATTTCCCTAGTTACCGCTTCAAAAAATTCAAGAAGGTTTGTCAAACATGACCTTATAGGCACAAATCCATGTTGACTGTTCCTGATCAGACCCTGTTTATCCAGATGCTTATATATATTATCTCTAAGTATCCTTTCCATTAATTTGCCCACCACTGACGTCAAACTAATAGGTCTATAATTGCTTGGTTTATTCTTTGAACCCTTTTTAAACAATGGAACAACATGCGCAGTACGCCAATCCTCCGGCACCATTCCCGTTTCTAAAGACATTTGAAATATTTCTGTCATAGCTCCTGCTATTTCTACGCTAACTTCCCTCAATGTCCTAGGGAATATCCTGTCAGGACCTGGAGACTTATCCACTTTTATATTTTTCAAAAGTGCCAGTACTTCCTCCTTTTTGAATCTCATAGTTTCCATAGCTACTCTACTTTTTCCCTTTAACTCACCGAGTTCAATATCCTTCTCCTTGGTGAATACCGAAGAAAAGAAATTGTTCAATATCTCCCCCATCTCTTTTGGCTCTGCAGATAGCTATCCATTCTGGTTCTCTAATGGTCCAATTTTATCCCTCGTTATCCTTTTGCTATTAATATAGCTGTAGAAACCCTTTGGGTTTACTTTCACCTTTCTTGCCAAAGCAACCTCATATCTTCTTTTAGCCTTCCTAATTTCTTTCTTAAGATTCTTTTTACATTCTTTATACTCCTCTAGCACCTCATTTACTCCATGCCTCCTATAATTATTGTAGATATCTCTCTTTTTTCGAAACAAGTGTCCAATTTCCCTTGAAAACCATGGCTCTTTCCAATTTTTACTATTTCCTTTCAACCTAACAGGGACATAAAGATTCTGTACTCTAGATTGTAAAATTTCCCCTTTAAATGTCCTCCATTTCTCTTCTACTTCCTTCCCATGAAACAAAGTGTCCCAATTCACTCCTTTAAAATCCTTATGCATTCCCTCAAAGTTAGCCTTTCTCCAATCAAAAATCTCCACCCTAGGTCCAGTTCTGACTCTCTCCATAATTATATTGAAACTAATGGTATTGTGATCACTGGTCCCGAAGTGCTCACCAACGCATACCTCCGTCACCTGACCTGCCTCATTTCCTAACAGGAGGTCCAGCACTGCCCCTTCTCTGGTCGATACCTCTATGTACTGCTGCAAAAAACTATCCTGCACACATTTTACAAACTCCAAACCATCCAGCCCATTTACAGAATGTGTTTCCCAGTCTATTTTTGGAAAATTGAAATCTCCCACAATCACTACCTTGTGCTTACTACTAATATCTGCTATCTCCTTACATATTTGCTCTTTCAATTCACGCTCCCCTTTTGGCGGTCTATAATACACCCCTAAAAGTGTTGCTATACCGTTCCCACTTCTCAGTTCCACCCAAATAGCTTCCCTAGACGAGCCCTCTAATCTATCCTGCCAAAGCACTGCTGTAATATCTTCTCTGACAAGCAATGCAACACCTCCCCCTCTGGTTCCTCCAATTCTATCACACCTGAAGCAACGAAATCCTGGAATATTTAGTTTCCAATCACAGCCGTCCTGCAACCATGTTTCACTGATTGCCACAACATCATATTTCCAGGTGTCAATCCAGGCTCTAAGTTCGTCCACCTTACTTACAATGCTCCTCTCATTAAAATATACACATTTTAGAAACCCACCATCCCTTATTCTCTGTCTATTATCTTTTTCATCTTTTTCGCCTATATTTTGGATCCGAGTGCTTCCCTTCTCTGCCTCTTGCCCCACACCCTGACCCCTAGCCCCCTCTACCCGAGTCCCTCCCCTCAGCCTTTCTAGTTTAAAGTCACCCCAGTAGCCTTTGCAAATCTCCCTGCCAGGATATTGGTCCCCCTCGGGCTCAAGTGCAACCCCTCCTTTGTGTACAGATCATGCCTTCCCCAAAAGAGGTTCCAGTGATCAAGAAACTTGAATCCCTGTTTCCAAGATAACCAAGATAAAGTGAAACCAAGATAAAGTGCAAATAAACAGATAATGGGCTATTAATGTTCAGAGTTTTGTCCGAGCAGAGTTTAATAGCCTGATGGCTAATGGGGAGTGAATTAGCTGTTCAGTGATGGCATATGCCGGTAGTTTTGAGCATAGTGGCAGGCATTGATCTGCCTCTTCATACACCCATGACACTGTGCTGACAAACAGTGTACTGCCAGAGTCCTGACAGTGTGAATCTCACTTCACACCTGGCAGTGTCTGAGAACACAGCAGAGTACAGCACGGGAACAGGCCATTCAGGCCAATGATGTCTGTGTTGAAATTGATGTGAAATTGATCCAATTCCTTTTGGCCTCACATGGACTGCATCCCACTGGGAATGGACGCGTCCAGTCCAACCTGCATTTCTTCCTACCTCAGTTTTACCCGATCAAAGACATTCCTCTCTTGTACATTTCCTGCAGCTCATCCCCTCCTTTCACTGCACATTAACTCAGCTTCTCTTCCCACAGATGCATTGCTGACCTGCTGAATATTTTTTTAATATCGTAGATTTTAGCAAATGTACTTTTGTTTATTTTATCTGTCATTTGAATGATAAGCGAACAGTTTAATGTCTTAGATTAATCCAGCAGGTCAGACAGCATCTCTAAATACTGAGTTATTTTGTGCAGCACATTGTGTGTTTTTTTGTAAACCAACATCTGCAGTTCCTTGTGCTTGTGCAGAATGCGCTTTGTGGTTTAATGAACTGAGCTAAATGTGACCAATGAAACAGATGAAACTTGAGAAGTATTATCGTTTTTGATTCTGGTTTACAAGTTTACTGATCCCTGACCGTTGTGCTAAGATGCATGTGTAGGAAGAACAGCTGGATCAGAATGGAACATTCCCAGCAATCCCTAGCTCCAAGGTTTTATTCCTGCTACCAGGTCTACAGGGGGCAATCTGATCACAGATCTGTTGCTCAATTAGTGTCTCCAGTGTCAACCCAGGCTGTGCGAGGTGAGTGGGACTGGCATTCCCCCAATGCCATCAGTTCTGTGACAGGAAACGGAAGTCACCGTTTTCCTTCCACTTACCCCGTGTTCTTGTTCATTGAAACATTCCTCCTGTCTCATCGTGAAGCCGAGACGTTCAACCCTTTCTTCAATCGCCTGTTTCAGTCTCTCCAGATAGAATTTTGTCAGCTGGAACAATTGGTAGTCGCTCCACTGTGTCAGGAGCTCACGGAATGTAGGCGTTAGATCTGTGTGTACAAAGTGAGAAACTAAACACCATCTGAATCAGTCCCCTTAGCTCCCGGTGCAACAGCAACCCTCATCCTGACTGTTCCTGCCCCCCAATTAGAATGATCAAAACAGAATATCGGAATAAGACAATGTGCTGGAGGAACTCAGTGGGTCAACCATCATCTCTGGAGAATATGGATAGGTGATGTTTGAAGTCTGGATCTTTCTTCAGGCTGATTGTGGTGGCGGTGAGTGGGGAGAAATGTAGACAAGAGGAGGGACAGGTCAAAACCTGGTAAGTAAGGTGGATACAGGTGAGGTTTTTGATAGACATAATTGTAGAAAGACCAGAGATGAAAAGACAGGTGTGAAATAAAAGGAAAGACGTGAAATGAATGAAAGTGGAAAGGGAGAAGGGAGAAATCTGCACAAGGAGTAAAAATGGTTAGCAACCGGAAAAAGCGTAAGTGTTTAGCAAAACAGTCGCCGAGTCTGTGCTTTTTCTCGCCAATTCCAGACCATTGTAACTCTCTTCCCATTCCCATAGCAACCTCTCTGTCCTTGGACACATGCTCACTTGAGGAACAGCACCTCAAATTCCGCTTGGCTAGCCTACAATCCAATGGTATGAACAGTGAATTCTCCAATTTTAAGTAACAATCCAAACCGCACACCCACATTATTCCCCCCCCCCCCTCCCGCCCCCCACACTCTCCACTGTTTCGCATCGATTTCTCCCCTCCCCATTTCCTGCTGTTATGGTTCAATGCTCTTAAACAGGCAAGAACGCAAATAAAATCAGTGATCATACAATACAGTCTTTATTTCACCAGGCGGGAGTGGTAAAACTCTTTACAGTATGCAGATTACAGACTATACAGAGTTCTCATCCCCACACAAAGGGGCAGAGATCTAATTACATATATATACTCCAATAACCAAAGATTCAGCAATACCTTATCTACAGATCATAGTACAGCTTCTTGCTTGTTAAGATTGACAGCTTCTTTAGATTGACAGGTTCTTCTGACAGAGGGTTAGCCATATATGGTTATATGAGAAGGCTATATTTCTGCATTTTGTTTTTTTCTATTTATGACATACATTATAATCTTATAGAACAAAGGTTAGTGCCAAGAGTTTGAATCCATCTAATGTTTATATTATCGAGGAGACATTTATGAAGCTGTACTTGTTATCTCGCTTATGTTATTGGAAGGGGAACATCAACAGTTTCTTAGCTTTGTTAAGGTTAGTGTGTTTCGCTGGCTTTGCAATTTAATAGGAGAAGGTTAAAGCTTGTCTTAGTTTCAGCTGAATCCATTTTGTAAATTGAAATCTTTTTTTTCAAACTTCCATACTGCCTCCTATATTCCCTTCTTTATTTTCACGATCTCCAACATTCAATCCTTCTGTTGAACACCTGGGTTTTTCATCTCTAGCCTTTGTTCAACTACCAACCTATCAAAAAAAACCTCCTCAATAATATCCATCTCACTTGCCAGGCTTTGTGATGCTGCTCCTCTCTGCCAGCTTACAGCTGCACTCTACAATCAGTCTGAAGCATCGGGGAGGCTGAGGCAGCGTCTGAACATGGGAGGGTTGGATCGTGTGTGACTCGGGGAGGATGTGATGGTTTGACCCAGGGAGCTTGGGATCCAGGAGGATGTGATGGTGTGTGACACAGGGAGCATGGGTCCCAGGGGGATGGTACATTGTCTGACCCAGGGAGGATGTGATGGTGTGACCCAGGGAGCATGGGTCCCAGGGGGATGGGACAGTGTGTGGCCCAGGAAGGGTGGACATTTGGAGTGTGTGATCATCTCCATAGCCGGTGTTCAGACAGAGAACAAATCACAGCAAAAACACAGTAGACGAATGCCATGATGAATAGGTGCAGATGCACTTATCACCCAAGGCAACACTGTAGTTGATGCCAGCTAATCTCCCTAGAATTACCTTCCACATGCATGAACCACCCAGCTTACTCATGGATAATGGAAACATCTTGCAATTGCTCTTCTTCAACCACGTCTGTCCCACCCATCACCATCGCTCCACTCTCTGTTGCCTCATGCTCCCTGCTTCAATGATACTTTGTCATGTGTACCTAAGTTCAGTGATCACCCTCCTTTACACGAGGATCTGGAGAGGAATGGATACACTATCTATTATTTACATTACTAAAGTAAGATCTTGACCGCTTTTGACGCGCTATGCTTTGATTTCCAAGAGAACGCCTCCACCTACGGCCATCATTTTTGGCCACCTCGCTCAGAGCCCCCTTCCGCCGGACTGGGCGGGAGGGTTTTTCCCATCGATGAAAAAATCAGAGAGATATTAATGTTTTAAAAAAAATTTGCCATTCTCTCTGCTGCCCCCACTGGTGGCAGGGGGAAGGGACCAAAAAAACCCGGAAGTGTCGTGCATCACTCAGTCTCTGCCAGACGGAGGAAGCGAGAGGGTCACAGCTCTCTGAGCTGCGAATAACACTGAACGCACGTCTACTACACGGTGAGTCCCCGGGATGTGGTTTTCAGCAAACGAGTGTGTTTTGTTGGCTTGCTAAGTGTTTTTGACCATTTGCCTTGTGTACCCAAGTTCAGTGATCATCCTCCTATACACGAGGATTAGGAGAGGAGTAGATACACTATCTATTATATATCATATATTGATGCACAGTCTTTTACCCAGAGGAGGAGAATCAAGAAACAATGATATAGGTTTCAGGTGGGGTCGGAGATTTTGTGGTAAAATCGGTACATGGATAGGATTGTGTTTATGGGATATTGGCCTAACGCAGGCTCGTGGGACTATAGTAGATCGGCCATGTTGTTTGACATGTCCAAGGTGGTCCGAAGAGCCTTGTTCCATGCCGTGTGCCTCTATGACTCTGAGGCACAACTTGGACCATAATAACTCCAACAGTGCAGACTACACAGAGTCCAAACACGTTTTATGCACCATCTTATACTCTTCACTTTCTCAGAAAGCCTCTCCCCAGTCACTGCATTAATGCACATCTGAATCTTCAATGAGGATGATTCATCACCTCTACCATCACCCCCTCTGTCCTTTCAACTACTGCCAGCAAGTTCGCAGACCAGGAAGGTTTAGAAGGGTTTGGACCAAATGCAGGCAGGTGGGACCAGTGCAGATGGGGCATCTTGGACCGAGGAACCTGTTTCCTTGCTGTACGAGTCTATGACTATATGATTTGGATTAACGAAGCCAAACCAGGAGATGATACATAGAACATAGAATAGTGCAGCATGGGACCTGGCCCTTGAGATGCCCCATATCTGCAGCAACAATATCATACCAATTTGATCTAATCCCATCCACCTGCTCATGGACTGGATCCCTCTGTTCCCTGACTGGGTCAGACATGTGTCAGTCTAAACAGCGTTTCCACCACCTCCTCAGGCAGCACCTTCCAGGAACCAACCAAGGTCTGTGTAAAAAACTAGTCCAGCCTGTCCCCTTTAAACATTCCTCTCTTCAGTAAGAGACATCCCCACCCTGGGAACACGACTGACATAGATGCCCCTTATATTCTATACTTCTATTAGGCCTCCACTCAGCCACTCAGATAAAATAATCCAATCGTTGTCTGCCTTAACACAGACCATATTTCCAACTGAAGTGTATTCTAGTGGATCATTTGACAGCTTTCCCCATGATCCACAATTTTACAAACAGTTCTATTGTTTTTGAACTTACTAACTCGACCACCTACGTTTTTGTCCAAATCATAGACATGATCAGAAATTGCAGAGGTTCCAGAACTGATCCTTGCAGAATACTATTGGTCACGAACCTCATCAGAATAACACTTCTCCGCCACTATTCCTCTCTCATGTTTCCCCTCGCTCTAACCCCTTTTTTTCCCGTTCAAGCCCCCACAGTCTTCACCATTCTGCAGCATCCACTCCCCTCCCATTTCACTCACCAGCTCCTTGGATGAGACTCGATGATTCCTTGTTTGGTGGATCTTGGTCATTATGGATTTCGCCACTTGGGTCAGTTCCAGGGCCGTGAACCACATCTCCTATTCCTCTCCCTCTGGACTGACATTGTTCCCTTTCCTCTTCAGCGGGTTCACATTCCAATGACGTTTGGCTCTCAATCCCACTTTGCTTTTCTGTCATTGTTCCTCTGTTCTGATCATCATTCTTTGATGAGGTGCCTGGCCAAAGTCTTTTGAAGAACTTGCGCACTTGTGTTAATTTCCTACCTGAAAAAAAAACATTAATTGCAGGTTACAGAGAAATTTCTAATTGAGAAAACCACAGGTTTAGAATAGCTGGCAGAAATCTGAGCTGACAATGCCACATTAAGTTAGCTGTAATCTAATAAGGCCGCTTCTAAGAAACTTCAGACATAGTACAAAATGCACATTATTTTGTAAATCTAACTACTATGTACAAACTTCAAGAAAATAAACAAAATTGTTAATTCTAAAGTGAATTAATGACTTGAAAGTGAATTTTAATTACTTTGTTGTGACTGCTTTTTGTGGGAAAGTATGTGAATATTTGGTTCAACATGTAGGTACACAGTTTCAGCTGATCTTCTAGATGGGTATCCGTCATTTGTGACAAGGGCATCTTGATTTGGGTTAGGTAGGAGAATGTAGAATCACAGCAATAAGTGGTTGAAAAGCAAGAAAGCATTTTTCATGCGGGGAGGATTATTTTGTTGAATCTTTTACTCTTTGATATTTTAAATACGTTCACTTTAAGATTAAAAATAATAAAAGACGAACAAAAACATATTAATAAAATTAAAATGATTTGTTCTACAAAATTTGGATTCATTCAAAAGGCCGCACCTAATGGCCTAGAAGGCCGCATGTGGCCTTAAGGCCGCAGGTTTCCCACCCCTGGATAAGAGCGTGGAAGAAGCTGTCCTTGAATCTGGTGCTATGTTATCTCCATTTATCTATATAATTAAAATTCTGATCTTCACTTCCTGTTTGCACTGCATATTGATTTTAGAAAAAATGTTACCACTTATGGCTGTGATTTTTGGCCATCTTACTCAGAGTCCACATCTGCTGCGCAGGACAAGAGGATTTTTCCCATTGATTAAAATTAAAAGACTTATGTTTAAAAAATGTTGAGATTCTCTCTCCTGTCAATCACGCCATGAAGGCCATGCCCCTTGTGGTGGGAGGGGAAGGGACTATAAAATCCGGAAGTGTGGATGTGCGTCAGTTCTCTGCAAGATGGCGTGCGACAGGTCATAACTCTCAGTCTGGGCTGTGAATAACACTGAACACATGTCTACTAAACTGTGAGTGGTTTTACTGACCTGTGAGAGCCCTTAATGTGGTTTCAAAATGTGGTTTGAAAATGCAAAAGTGTGTTTAGGTTTGAAAATGCAAAGGTTGCCTTTTGGTTTGAAGATGCTGAAGTGTGTTTTTGTTTGAAAATGCTAAGGTGTGTTTTGGTTTGAAAATGATAAAGTTGCCTTTAGTTTGAAAATGCCAAAGTTGCCTTTGGTTTGAAAATGCCAAAGTTGCCTTTGGTTTGAAAATGCAAAAGCTGCGTTGCCTTATTAAAAAAATGCACTTGAGTTTGGTGGCCTTGCACCCTGCCTGAAGTGGAATTTCAAGGAATAGCCTTGACTGCCAGCCCACCAGCCGTGAGTGATCTGCCAGCACACCAGGCTTGAGTGACTGAGTGCCAGCCCAAGAATCCATTTAGCCCACAATGTCCATACTAGCCCTCTGGAAACCAGTACCTTCAGCCCACAACACCCATGCCAGTGCTCCAGAAAGCCACCCCCAGCGACTAATACTGGAATGGGTGGAGAGGTGGAATATTGCTCTGGTGGCCCAGCCCTCCCGTGTGACGCTGGGATCCAACGGGTCCCACTTAGTCTAGTCTAATGTAAAATGTGGATGCTTAGTACTTTGAGATCATCTGATAATTATGTTCCAAGTATTCCTGATTTTGGCATAGCAGTTATCTGCCAGAATTCTAATCACTTGACTAAGCATTTCTACTGCTGCAACTGGATTTGAACCTGTATTTGTGGATGATTAGTCAACATGTTAGACGGAGAAGTGACATTTCAAGTTTAATCCTGATAAAGGCACGTTGACACATGTTGGAGGGATAAATAAAACCAGGATATTCACCATGAATGACAAGGGCCTGGAGACCACTGGGAAACACCCATACAAACCCAAGCACAGGCTTGGCGATCACTTCGCCCAACACCTCCGCTCGGTTCGCAATAACCAACCTGATCTCTTGACGGTTCAGCACTTCAACTCCCCCTCCCATTCCCTATCCGACCTTTCAGTCCTGGGCCTCCTCCATGGCCAGAGTGAGGCTCACCATAAATTGGATGAGCAGCACCTCATATTTTGCTTGGGCAGTTTACACCTCAGCGGTATGAACATTGACTTCTCCAATTTCAGGTAGTCCCTGCTTTCTCCTCCCCTTCCCAGCTCTCCCTCAGCCCACTGTCTCCACCTCTTCCTTTCTTTTTCCTGACCCACCCCCCCCCCCAGCCTCACATCAGTCTGAAGAAGGGTCTTGACCCGAAACGTCACCTATTTCCTTTGCTCCATGGATGCTGCCTCACCCTCTGAGTTTCTCCAGCAATTTTGTTTACATACAAATCCATAGATCCCTAAAGTCAGCAGCACACACAAAGACAGCATTTAACATTCTTGTCATTAGCTGCAGCATAGAATGCAAGTGAAGGGACGCCCTGATACAGGGAGTTGATTAAGCCTTAAGCTGGAGGAGTGCGTGCAATTCTGATCTTCATACTGGGGGAAGGATGCCTTTGCACCGGAGACGATGCAGAGGAGATTCATCAGGATATTGCTCGGAAATGAATATTTCAATTACCAGCAGAGACTGGCGTGATTTAAGTCGTGTTCCTTGAAAAAGAGTGGTGATTTATCAGACAATTCCTGCATCCGCCCACCTGTGACTGTGATGTCCCTGTAGATGTCAACTCTCTGTGCTCAGCCCCTTCCCTCTTCCCACTTCTGTGTGAACATCATTTCTTGCATCAGGTACACACCCACTGACAGGGCTTCATATATATATGTCACAGAAGGCTCACAAACCGTTTTGTTTCTTTGATGTAGAGGCCACTGAATCACCTCTCCAGTCACCACGTTCAGCCATGATGTTGACAGGTGTTCAAAAATAGCTCTGGAATAAATATTAACATAATAAATATCAGGTGATAATTGAATGTGAAGGAAGACATTGCCTTGTGAACCAACAAACAGCATTAAAGTGCAGCGGAGATGTGGAAAACACCCCTTCCAAACAATAGACAATATGTGCAGGAGTAGGCCATTCGGCCCTTCCAGCCAACACTGCCATCCAATAGACAATAAACAATAGGTGCAGGAGTAGGCCATTCGGCCCTTCAAGCCAGCATTGCTATTCACTGTGATCATGGCGGATCATCCACAATCAGTTCCCCGTTCCTGCCTTCTCCCCATATCCCCTGACTCGGCTATCTTTAAGAGTCCTATCTAACTCTCTCTTGAAAGCATCCAGAGAACAGGCCTTCATTGCCCTCTGAGGCAGAGAAACTCGCCACTCTGTGTGAAAACAAGATGGTATACCCCTGCAAATTAACAAACAAGAGAAGCAGGAGTAGACTACCTAGCTCTTCATGTCTGCCCTGTCATTCATAAGACTTTGTCTGATCTATCCAAGGCAGCAATTCATCATCTGTGCCAGATCCCTGAAGCTTTCAAACCCCCTGATCACCGTATCGCTATTCTAGACCAAATACGGCCAATCCCCAACATCCACACCTCACCTGTTTAGAGGCTTCAACTCACAGAGAAAGAGAACAAGTACACACTGGTGGGGAATTACTGTCACACTCTGCTGGTCCTATTCTTACCACAACCATGACATTCAACAAAAGCCTCCACACCACCATGTTACCCATTGCCAAATTCTCCACTAGCTGGAATGGGGAATAAACTACAAGCATCCCAACTCTGCTGGAAACTAGTCCCCAGTGCTCCCATGGCACACTCCACCACATCCCTGGAGTTCCCATTCCAGAATAGAAGGATTATATCCCAGGCCTAGACTCTGCAGGGTCTCCATGATGTCAGGTGATGTCTGCAGTACCACCACCAGTCCCACTTCACAGGAGAATCATCCGTCTCATCTCTACAGGACGCTGCCCAAACCCGCCCAAAGGTTCATTGGACGGCGTTACCGGGAGAGAGCTGGAGACGTCAGGTGCGAGGAGTGGCCCAGTAGGAGGGTGAACTGGGTTCATGCCTACAGCTCTTCAAGGTAGGTGGAGGCGCCCCGTGGGACACAAAGAGGGGTGAGGAAGGTCGGTTCACAGGAACTGCACCAGGACATCGAGCTCGCGGGAGGGTCGGATTTGGACTTTGACTGCATGTGTAATATGTGCTTTAAGAATTTCACTGTACAGTTACATATTGAACTACTGAACTGTTGAACAAGTACTGAACTGTTGAACAAGAACTGTTCCTCTCAGCACTCAGCTCTCCAACTGATTCATCCTCAACAAACAGAGATTAGTCTTCCGGTGGCGCTATGGAGTCTTAAAGCATAGCGCCAGCCAGCTCCGTAAAAATTCTGGAAAAACGGGGACTTAAAAAGACTTACCGGCTGCCTGCTTCACACTGCCTGCCGTTTTAATATCGACGGTACCGAGTGACGTCATCAGCCCTGCGACAAACCATGACAGCACGGAGCCCTACCGACAAGACAAAGGTTCAAAGAACCCGGGCGAGAGCGGGAGAAGGCCTGGGAGAAGCCTCGGACTCAAGTAGGGCCAGCTCCCTGGAAGATGTCTCCAGGAAAGCAGGCACAGAAGGTGAGGATTTGAGAGCTTTTATTTCTCAGCAGATGGCTGATTTAAAGCGAGAGTTCAAGGCAGAAATGAAAGCTATAAAGCAAGAAATGAAAGAAATAAAGGGAGAAATAAAGGAAGAAATTTCTCAAATTAATAATCAGATGGACTTAATGAAAAATCAATGGAGTGAATTTCAAAAAGATACAAAGTCAAAAATTGATAATAAGTTTAAGAAAGAATCAGAAAAACTGAAGAATGAATTTATTAATATGATCAATAATATGGAACGCAAGATGGAGGGTAAACTTGAAAAAGTTAAAAAAGACTTTCAAAATAAGATTGAGCCTATTGCAAATGTGGTGGAACAACAGGCAGATGGCATGAAAAACCTTGAAAAGATAGCGGAGGCTGGTACTGTGTCTACAGCAAAGCTGATAACAGAACAAGTACGTCTACTGGAGTTGTTATCTAAAGTAACAGAGAAATGCACTCAGCTAGAAGGCTATCAGAGAAGACAGAACTTGAGAATTGCAGGGATTTCCGAAGGTCTAGAGAAACACGAAGACACTCGAGAATTCACTGCTAAACTACTGCAAGCTGTTTTATCTTTGGCCGATAAGCCTGTAATAGCTCGTGCACATCGAGTCGTCAGACGACAGACCAGTACAAACGCCCCCCCAAGACAAATGATTGTAAAGTTACAATATGATTTTATCCTGGAGGATATTATGCGGAGAGCTTCGGGAAAAAAGAATCTGACATTTCAAGGACAAAGAATCAGTATCTATCGAGACTATCCCCCAGAGGTTGCCAGAAAACGAAAAGCGTTTAACGAAGCCAAAAACCTTATGAGGGGTGTAGAAAACTTGAGATACGGTTTGAATTACCCAGCCATCCTAAGAGTTACTTATAACAACGTGGAACATTTCTTCAAGACCCCAACAGAAGCAATGGAATTTGCAAAGCAGTTTGACACTTGAAAACTATCTACAAGCAAACATACTGTCTTTTACTATTTTCAAAGACCTAGTACGGTCTCTTAACATTCTATGAGACTTCATACGATAATATGGAATTAGAAGAAACTAGAAGGAATGGACAATGTCGTATGGAACGAAGCGTTTTTCTGGATTGGAAGATGCTCGCTGAACATTGACAATTAGTCATAATATATAACTAACACAAACAAATAACACACATACTAAAATCATAACGCGGTTTCATTATTACTATGATTATTATTAACCAAGATTGTTCACTATTGCTAATTAATATTACTAATAATTAATATCTTATGTTTTGTTAAATTTGGAGATACCCTCCACTTATTTTTTCTTTTTTTATAATGATTTTTATTTTTTGTACTTTAAAAACTCTTTATTTCATGTTTTATAATTAGATTTTTAAATTAATTTTAGATATACATACTTTTATATGATGATCAATATCACTCTTTTCATTTCTTTAATATTATATCCCCGTTAAAATATTATTATGGAATAACAATTCCTTAAATCTAGGAGCTGGCCAAATTAATAACATCAATGCCGGAAGCCTCTAGATGGATAGCCAATGTAGTATGGCTTACACAAACTACAAATATTTCATTTGTAGTTTTTTCATTCTTTATGCACTCTATTAATCTCTTTATCTACTCTTTACTATTCCTTTATGCTTATTGTATCTTTCAGTTTGAATGGAGCTACACACTGGATCAATGGAGATATATTCGTGAAGTACATAAAAGAGATTTAAAATTCATCTATTCGGTGTTCGGGTGTAAGGTTAGGTCTACTGCACGGATCCTTGGACTCTATTGTAGATTCCCACGAATTTAAAATGCAGGACTTAAAAAGAAATACGGGGAATGAGGGATTAACCTTTTGCAGTTGGAATGTTAAAGGTATCAATGAACCAATAAAAAGAGGAAAAATATTGACACACTTAAAGGCAATTAAAGCTGATGTAATTTATATTCAAGAAACTCACCTAAAGAAAGATGCTGAAAATAGGCTGAAAGCAAAATGGATAGACAAAATATATCACTCTTCCTTTACGCATAAATCAAGAGGCGTAGCAATATTATTTCGTAAAGGTACTTTATTTAAGCATACATCTACTATATCTGATAAAGATGGCAGATATATTATTGTGATAGGACAAATAAACAGGGAAAAAATGATTTTCGTTAATATTTATGGACCAAATTTTGATAGTCCTTTATTCTTTAAGAAAGTACTCAATAATATTCCGGAATTAACACATTATAATTTGATAATTGGAGGAGATTTTAATTGTACATTAGACCCTTACTTAGATAGATCTTCAAAACAAAGAAAAACTAAATCACATACTAGTGATTTATTAAATGCATATATCCAAACGACTAATATTAAAGATGTTTGGAGAACAGAAAATCCTACTGGTCGAGAATATTCCTTTTACTCATCAGTACATAAAACTTATTCAAGAATAGATTATTTTCTGGTAGATGCAAAGCTTATTTTACTTACTTACGAATCTAAATATCATAATATTATAATTTCAGATCATGCACCATTAACATTTAAAATTAAAATAAATGGTAAAACAGAAAATTTAGGACAATGGAAACTTAATCCACAAATTTTAAAAAACAAAACCACTCAGGAATATATTATAACTCAGATTAAGATTTTTTTTGAAATAAATGATCAACCAGAAATATCTCGCTCTTTATTATGGGAAACATTTAAAGCATATCTTCGAGGAATTATGATTTCTTCACAAGCATTCCATAATAAAAAGATTCTGAAGGAACAACAGGACTTAGAAAGGGAGATTAAACAATTAGACATACAGAATGCAATAAAATCAGATATAATAATACATAATAAAATCGTAGCATTGAAATATAAATTAAACAAAATATATACTGATCAAGTTTTAAAATATTACCAACATACTAAACAATTGCAGTTTGAATTTGGAGACAAACCCCAAAAATTATTGGCTCGACAATTAAGGAAAATTGAAGCTGAAAAAATTATACATAGGATTAAATCACAAAACGGTGAATTATTAATACAACCCAAAGATATTAATAAAAGATTTATGCAATATTATAAAAATCTGTATACTGCTAAAGCGACAGTAAATAAAACAGAAATAGATGCTTTTTTAAACATATGTAACTTAAAAGAATTGGATTTACAAAATAGAGAACTACTAAATGCTGATATTTCAATAAAAGAAATCGAAGAATCTATTAAATCATTAAAAAATGGTAAAACTCCAGGACCAGATGGTATAGGTTCGGAATTTTATAAAATTTTTCATGATCAAATGGTCCCATATTTAAAATCATTATATGAACATATATATACACAAGAGAAATTACCAGATACACTGAACGAGTCTATTATAACACTTATACCCAAAATAAATAAAGATTTGGATGAGCCAGGATCATATAGAGCAATTGCTTTATTAAATACGGACCAAAAAATTTTAACAAAGATACTAGCACAAAGATTAAGCACAGTTGTTAACGAATTAATTCATCCTGATCAAACAGGATTTATACCTAAAAAATATTCTTCATATAATCTAAGACGGTTATTTAATATCATATATTCGAAAAGAAGTGATAAAAAAGACTTAGTAGTTATCTCACTGGATGCAGAAAAAGCTTTTGACCAGGTGGAATGGCCTTATTTATTTTCGGTGATGGAAGCTTTTAAGCTTGGTGAGAAGTTTACTACTTGGATCAAATTGTTATATGCAAATCCAACAGCTAGAATAACAACAAACCGTATGTTATCAACTAAATTTAGTTTATCTCGAGGTTGTAGACAAGGCTGTCCTTTATCACCTTTACTGTTTGCCTTAGCAATCGAACCTCTTGCCCAGAGGGTAAGATTGCACCCGGAAATATATGGATATGATACTAAAGATACTAAGAATAAAATCTCGTTATATGCGGACGATGTATTACTTTATATCACTAAACCGGAAATAAGTATCCGTAACTTGTTAAAACTAATAACGGAATTTGGATTAATTTCAGGATACAGTATCAATTGGAATAAAAGTGAACTTATGCCAATAGCCATGAATAACTTACAGATATTACAACAATTTCCTTTTAAGATAACAAATGAAAATATTAAATATCTTGGTATTTTTGTTACAAAAAGATTTGACTCTCTATTTAATTCTAATTTCCCGTTATTATTGAATAAATTAAATAAAAATATTTCATACTGGAAAAGTTTACCTATTTCAATGTTAGGTAAAATAAACGCAATAAAAATGATTTTCCTCCCACAATTATTATATTTATTTCAATCAATCCCAATATATCTCCCTAAATATTTTTTCAAAAAAGTAGACTCTATAGTCACTAACTTTATTTGGGATTATAAGAACCATAGAATAAATAAAAAACACTTATGTAAAGCTAAAATAAACGGGGGATTAGCATTACCAAATTTTATGTTTTATTATTGGGCAGTTAATATTAAAAATATGAACTTTTGGTTAGAAGAAACAGATAATAAACCAAACTGGTTAAAAATGGAAAGAGAAGACTGTTTTCCATTTGAAATTAGTTCTATGATATTTGCTAATACTAATGTACCTAAGAAAAATTATAGCGAAAATTCGATAATAGAAAGCGGAATCCGTATTTGGAAACAAATAAAGAAAACACTAAAACTAAAATTTATACCGTTAGGTCTTACTATTGCCAACAATTTTACGTTTAAACCCTCAACGATGGATAAGGCTTTTATACAATGGAAAAATAAAGGAATTTTAAATATAGGGGATCTTTATAAGGAAAATTTTTTTCTTTCATTTCAAGAGTTACAACAAGCTTATGGGCTTCATAATAATGACTATTTTAGATATTTACAAATCAGAAATTATATCTCTGCAAATACACAAGAATTCAGAAATAGAAAGAGTGAAATTTTAGATGAATGCTTGAATAAACATCCAAATACAGAAAAAATGATATCATATATTTACAATATTTTGTTGGAAAGTGATATTCCATCATCGGAAACACACAGACAGCTTTGGGAAAATGAATTAGGTCAAATAATAAGCCCAGAAATATGGGAAGAAAGCTTACAACATATACATTACTGCTCGTTAAATGCTAAACATGCTCTTATACAGTTTAAAATTTTACATAGATTACATTACTCCAAATCTAAATTACATAATATATTTCCAAAATTATCGCCTATATGTGATAAATGTCAAATCTCAGAAGCAAATTTGTCACATTCATTCACTAATTGTATGAAGATTGTAGAATATTGGAACGAAATATTTAAGATAATCTCGAATGTTGTTAATATTACTATGATTCCTGATCCAAAGTTAATAATACTTGGAATACCTGAAACGGAACAAATAATTACAAGGAATCAAAGAATTTTTTATTGACTATTCTCTAATAATTGGGAAAAAATTAATACTAAAATTTTGGAAAGGCCCTGCATCCCCAACAATTAAAATGTGGAATACAGAAATGTCGGAGACACTTCACTTGGAGAGATTGAGACTTGTCCTTATGGATAGGTTAGATCTCTTCAAAGGGATTTGGTCTCCATACATTAAATATTTACAGGGTCATAATGGTTCGGCGCGGGGACTTGACTGAGGCCTGAATATCTGAATGGATGAAGAAATACATATAATAAATCATGAATGTATCTCCAGGAACGGATTATTGAGTAATATTTTAATCTCAACCAAACTTTTCACATTCTCTTTTCTATTTTCTACTTTCTATCTCTATCTTTCTATCTTTAAGTAGGGAAAAAAAGTATAGAAGCATATTATAAATATTCTTAATATTAGTATGAATATACATATTATTAGTTGTACGAAAATATTATAGATGTCTTATATTTGTAATTATATAAAATTGCGCATTTTCAACTATATAATAATTGTGAAATATAAAGTTAATAATAATACAAACATAATATTATGAAAATATCATGAATATCATAGAAGTTTGGTTAAGATTGGGTATTATGTAGTTATATTAGGGGGGATTTGTATTTGGTAATTAGAAGAAATATGTATGGTATGAGAAGTATGAGTATATTGCTTATTTTAGGAATATACTACATACACTCCCAATTATACAAAATAAATAACTAGGAAATGTATAATGGATAACATTACAAATAATACAAACAATATCAATTGATAATCATTATTATATAATTTTGTATATTATATAATTTTTAATGCTGCATAAGAGTGTACTCTGTATATATTGTTTCTATAATAAAAAAAAAAAACAAAAAAAACACAGAGATTATCCTGCTATCTTGCAGACATTCTCTATTATTGTAGCTGAAAGATACAATTCTGCATTAAATGGTACTACTTCTGGTCCTGAACTATGCCAGTTGTGGACATTGATCTCTCCCTACCTTTAAACAACCTCTAGCATCTAAATGAAACTTATTTTTCATCTTACTGTTGTGCGTGATCGGGCCAAGTACAAATGACTACCATTTATTACCAGTGTAATAAAGACAAAGTGTATTTACTTTATTGATTAAAATAGTGAATGCAGAAAACAGTGGAAGTGCAATGTTGGGTGATTCATTATCAGAACTGTGACTGTAATCAAATGCTGCTCAAACTGCTGAGTGTTTCCAGTATGTTTCTCTTTTAAATTCAGATCTTCTGGAATAGTAATATTAAAAAAAAATTCCATACCCAAAAAATCAGTTGTGAAAGTCACACGTCATCCTACAGTGGTCAATAGATTGGTGCAAATTTCATATTTCCACTCACATACCCAATAGTCCCAACTAATTTGAATACATTCCCCAGCTCTCCAGAGGATGATAATAACGGCCCAGGGTATCATTGGACTTCCCCTGCCCCCTCTGGAGGACATTTACCACTCCAGATGCCGCAGCAGGATCTGTAATATCGTGAAAGGCATTACACATCCTTGTCACCACCTTTTCACACTGCTGCCCTCAGGAAAAAGGTACAGGTCCTTAAAGTCATGCACTGCCAGACTCAAGAACAGCTTTAACCCATCAGCAATCTTGGAACTGAACTCTGTCTCGGGAGCGGGTTACGGGGAAGGAGGGAGACAGTGTTAATTTATGTAAATGTGAATCTATGGGTGGGTTTAGGGAGGGAGGGAGTGTAAAAAGTATGAGTATGTGAATGTTTGAAGTTCTTTTAAATGGAGAGACACAGTAATCTCATTGCATGTGACTCATGCAACGACAATAAAGCATTCTAATCTAATCTAATCTAATCTAAAGAGAACTGACATGTACAAAATGCGTTCTGTGTTGCAAATCCGAAATCCTCAAAGTATCCTTTCCTTTTACTATCATTCTGCTGCAACTTCTCCTGGGATCACTAGGATCACTCAGATCACTGTGACTAGATGGCACGAAAAATGTGCAACTCTCCTTACAGAAGGCTCAGAACAGCCTTTACTCTGGCAATTGAGGACATTTTATCAGCAAAAATATCTGAAAACGGAAATGACAAGCTGACGGTTGGTTTCATTATGAAATAATACCCTGAACATTGAGCCATTTAGTAAGTGTAAAACAAACTGGGACATTTGCTTTGACTCCAGCATACTGCTCAGAGTCTGAAGAAGGGTCTCGACCCGAAACGTCGCCTATCTCCTTCGCTCCTTAGATGCTGCTGCACCCGCTGAGTTTCTCCAGCCTTTTGTGTACCCTCGATTTTCCAGCATCTGCAGTTCCTTCTTTAACAGACTGCTCAATTCATTCAACACATCAAGTGTTGGTTACAACTTTATACAAGTGTGTGTGATGGATGTGCAGCAGCATGAATCTCCAGCAACACATCCAATGACAAAACGCAGCAGCAGCAGCAGCAGCAGCTGTTGCTCAACATGACTTTTCTGCTTCAAACTATCGCTGGGACACATTTACTCATAACAATAAATTCAATGTGCTGCTGACAGACAAGAGCGAATCACATTCAATGGGGGAATTTAACCCAAGTCTCTCCCCAAGTTTAGGGCCGTCCACTGGGAGCGGCGGACAAAATACTCACCGATGGATGAATGGATGTCAATCTGCTGTCCTCGCTCGCCGGCCCCGAGTCTCCCCACCCGCCCGGACAGCGGGGCCCCGCTCCCCACAGCGGGACCCCACTCCCCCGGCCTGGACAGTGGAGACCCTCTCCTCTTCTCGCTTCCCCAGTCCGTGGACTCCCTCTCCCCTCTCTCCTCTCTCCTCTCCCCCGCCGCCCCTGCAACAGGATGGTTGGCAGGAAGGAAGGAAGTGCCGCCCATCCGGTGACTTGCCAGACTGTGCACATGCACACTGCGGCTTCATGGCGGGGGCGGGACCGAGTACGTCACCGGGAAGGAAATTAAACAAACCCGCAAATATGCTGCAAATATGAAACAAAGACCCGTAGATGCTGCAAATCTAAAATAAAGACCCGCAGATGCTGCGGGTCTGAAATCAAACCCACAGATGCTGCAGGTCTAAAATCAAAGCAGAAAACACAACCGCAAGTTCCCAATTAGGTTGCACACCACCTCTACTTTAAAATATCGATGTCCAAATGGTGAACTCTCTCTCCCCCAAACAGAACATGTCACATGTCATGGGTCGAATTGGCTGCCCACAACTTCTGCTCAAATAGATCAAATGTGGTTGCGACACGTAAACATAACTCAAACATTTACCACACGTTTCTAATTCCAAGAAAGGTTAAAATTGGCAAAGTCACTGGCTGTTAGGTGGCTAATTGGAATAAGTTTGGAAATTATTAACTGTATTTGGAACTTTGATAAATTATTGGAAAGACTAAATTTCACGAGAGCATCAATTGAATTGTATAGAGTAATGAGATAAGGGGCGAAAGGAGGAGGATCACTTTCCCTGAGTAATTCCGTCAAATACAGGGTAGCACGGTGATACAGGGATTAGCTGAAAGATTGTAGACCTGGTGAAACGTTTCTCCCACCACAGGATCAGTACAGATCTGGAACTCAGCCAAAATTACCTTTGAAGAAACTTATACACTAAAATGTGTGCTTGAAGACTGGTTACCAGAAGGTGGGATCCGACCGATGAACTCTTGCACAACCGGCAAAGACACTGCGTGGAATAACTGGCTTCCTCTGTCCTCAATGTATTGAAACCGTAAATGACCAACGGTACCTGGGGGGTGGAGGTACCACTGGTAGACAGAGTGATGAAGACAGGAACCCCAAGCACATTTACACTGGGTGGAGCTGGGTAGCCACTGTTCCTCAGAGTCAGAAACAAGCCACCCCAGAAACACACCGACCACCAGCCCAGTCACAGATTCTGCCCCCTGGATCTGGACTCTTCACTCAGGGGAAAAACCAGGAGTCAAGAGTGTTAAATTCTCACATGTACAATGGAACAATTAAATACTTACATGCAGCATAACATAACACCCGGCATACATATGGACATTTCATTCAGGTCACCCCTCATTCCTCTAAACACTAAAGAACAGAGGCCGAGCATCAGTCTCACTACACACGGCAACACTAGTCTGATGAAACTTGATGCAATATTATTCCCTTTTTAAAAAGGGAGGGAGAGAAAATGACCAGTTAGTCTAACATCGGTAGTGGGGAAAATGCTGGAGTCAGTTATTAAAGATGGGATAGCAGCTCATTTGGAAAGTGGTGAAATCATTGGACAAAGTCAGCATGGATTTATGAAAGGTAAATCATGTCTGACGAATCTTATAGAATTTTTCTAGGATGTAACTAGTAGAGTGGATAAGGGAGAACCAGTGGATGTGTTATATCTGGGCTTTCAGAAAGCTTTCGACAAGGGCCCACATAAGAGATTAGTATGCAAACATAAAGCACACGGTATTGGGGGTTCAGTGTTGATGTGGATAGAGAACTGGCTGGCAGTGACTGGTGGGGTATCGCAGGGCTCAGTGCTGGGACCCCAGCTATTTACAATATATATTAATGATTTGGATGAGGGAATTGAATGCAACATCTCCAAGCTTGCGGATCACACGTAGCTGGGGGGCAGTGTTAACAGTGAGGAGGATGCTAGGAGGCTGCAAGGTGACTTGGATAGGTTGGGTGAGTGGGCAAATGCATGGCAGATGCAGTATCATGTGGATAAATGTGAGATCCACTTTGGTGGCAAGAACAGGAAAGTGGACTTCTGAATGGTGGCCGATTAGGAAAAGAGGAGATGCAACGAGACCTGGGTGTCATGGTACACCAGTCATTGAAAGTAGGCATGCAGGTGCAGCAGGCAATGAAGAATGGTATGTTGGCATTCATAGCAAAAGGATTTGAGTATAGGTGCAGGGAGGTTCTACTGCAGTTGTACAGGGTCTTGGTGAGGCCACACCTGGAGTATTGTGTACAGTTTCGTCTCCTAATCTGAGGAAAGACATTCTTGCCACAGAGGGAGTACAGAGAAGGTTCAGCAGACTGATACCTGTGATATCAGGACTTTCATATGAAGAAAGACTGGATAGACTCGGCTTGTACTCACTAGAATTTAGAAGATTGAGGGGGGCTCTTATAGAAACTTATAAAATTCTTAAGTGGCTGGACAGGCTAGATGGAAGAAGATTGTTCCCAATGTTGGGGAAGTCCAGAACAAGGGGTCACAGTTTAAGGATAAGGGGGAAGTCTTTTATAACCGAGATGAGAAAAAGAAATTCACACAGAGAGTGGTGAATCTGTGGAATTCTCCTCCACAGAAGGTAGTTGAGGCCAGTTCGTTGGCTATATATAAGAGGGAGTTAGATGTGGCCCTTGTGGCTAAAGGGATCAGGGGGTATGGAGAGAAGGCAGGTACAGGATACTGAGTTGAATGATCAGCCATGATCATATTGAATGGAGGTGCATGCTCGAAGGGCCGAATGGCCTACTCCTGCACCTATTTTCTATGTTTATATTCCTAATTTATGTCAATAAATGTTATCTATTATTCTTGGCGCTGCTGCGGCAAGGCACCATGTTAATTGTATAATAGTACAAAAAACATTCACAGAATACAGCATTGCTGTTTCATTATCTGCTGGCGAGGATGGTCTCACATTTCCCACTGTCACCCCATCTGGCACCATGCTGTCACCCACCACCCTGTCCCCACTCTGCCGAGCCCTCTCTTCACCCTCCACACCCCATCCCCACCCTCCTGAACCCTCTCTTCACCCTCCACACCCCATCCACCCCCTCCTGAACCCTCCACACCCAATCCCCACCCTACTGAACCCTCTTTACATCCTCCACATCTCACTCCCTCTCCCAAACCCTCTGTGCAACCTCCACATCCCTTCCGAACCCTCTCTGCACCTTCTCCCCTCTTTTCCAAACCCTCTGTGCACCCTCCACATCCCTTCTGAAACCTCTCTGCACCCTACAAACCCCACCCCATCCTCATGAACCCTCCCTGCACCCTCCACACCCCTTCAAATAGTGAAAGGCCTGGACAGAGTGGATGTGGAGAGTATGTTTCCACCAGTGGGAGAGTCTAGGACCAGAGGGCACGGGCTTAGAATTAAAGGATGTACCTTTAGATTGGAGGTGAGGAATTTCTTGAGCTGGAGGGTGGTGAATCTGTGGGATTCATTGCTGCAGACATCTGTCATTAGGTATTTTTAAGGTGGGGATTGACAGATTCTTGGGGGTGGAGGGGGGGGGGGGGGAGTGGGAGGGTGTGGGAGGAGAGTGTCCCCCTCCAATGGGTACAGAACTTTTGCATTTTTCAGCTTGAAATTGTGCAATCTGGTGCATACTGTATTCATATGGTGCATATTAGTGTATTCATGTATGGATATCAGGTCATAATTAAACACTTGGCCCATGCTGACCAACCTGGGTCTCACTGCACACCTGGTACTACTCCTGGCCCTGACTCCAGTTGCATACCTTCTCTCATTCCTGTCCCTGAGTCCAGCCTTACTCTGTTCTACCCTGTTCATAGCTGCTTACCCGTTTAGGTTCCTAGTGCTGAACACTCCCCTGGTCCCAGCTTTGACTGCACACGTAGTACTATTCCAGACCTTGACTCTGGATGCAAACTTGGCCTTGCTCCTAGCCCCTCTGCACTGACAATATATCTGGCCCACACATAAAGCCCCATATCTGACCCCCTGGACTTAACCTATTACGTTCAAGTCCACAGGTGCTTATCTAATGCAGTAATCCTTTATGGGGCACTTCACAGACCAAATTGTGCATAACAAAATTTGCTACATTCATTACTCTCTCCCCTCTTTCTCCTCTGTCTCTAACTCTTTCTCTTCCCCCCCTCTCTTTCTCTCTCTCTTCCCCGTTTCACTTTCCCCCTCGCTCTCTCTACCCCTCCCTCTCTCTCCCCATCTTTCTCTCTCTCTCCCTTCCTCTCCCTCTCTCTCCCCTCTTCTCTTTCTTTCTCTCTCCCCTCCTCTCTCTCTCTCCCATCATCTCTCTCTCTCTCTCCATCTGTCTCTCCCTCTCTCTCTTCCCCCCCTCTCTCTCCCGTCTCTCTCTCTCCCCCCTCTCTCGCTCTCCCTCTCTCCCCTCCCCGCTCTCTCTGCCCCTCGAGATACCATGTTAAAAAGGTAAAGGCTTTTTTTTTAAACGTGGACGATTCTTTTCAATATTTATTTATCTTTGGATAATTCTTTTTAAAAAGTTTATTGCACAACTGTTTAAAAACGCCGCGTTTATTTGATCCGCTGATTTAGACTGAAATTGCTTTTCTTTAATTTACATCAGTTCAATTATTGTCAATTATAGACAACAGACAATAGACAATAGGTGCAGGAGTAGGGCATTTGACCCTTCGAGCCAGCACCGCCCTTCAATGTGATCATGGCTGATCATCCACAATCACAGGCCCGTATGAAGCTTTTCAAAAGGGGGGGTGGCATGACAGGATTACAAAAATGTTATGTGAAGTAATGTGCGCACAGCGCACATCACGAGCGTGAAGCCCCTCGCGGCCGGGGTTTTAGATGATCTCTGTTGCACTCGGAGCCTTATTTTGGAGCATTTTTGCACCAAATTTATGACCAATATTTCAGAAATAATTTTGGTGGAGTCAAGATTAATAATTGCAGAGCTGCCAAGTTTCACCGACAATTTCCATGTTTTGATGGCAAAAAAATCAGTATTTTGTTGGGGAAATTGGTATTTCTCACTTAAATGCAATGGAACGTACTACACAGAAACTAGATTTTTGAAAATCAGTGTTTTGCACGCAACCTCAAATATCATTATGGAATACTGAAAATCAGTACTACTGAAATGTGAAACCATTTTTGAAATGTGAATTTATAATTCTTGATTTTAATTCCATAACATAAAAATATATAATAATATACATACATTTTGCAATTCATCATATAGTCTACCAAACAATCAAACATGCTGGCATGATGCTGCATAATCATTCAGGTGCTCCTGGATGTATACTGCCATTTACCCCTACCACTAATGCAAAGGCATTAGTTGGCATTAGCCCATATGCCATCCCTGGTTCCACTAATGTACCACCTCAGACCAGTTTATCCAGCATGGCAGTCCTCAGTTTGTTAATTCTGTCAAAGCATGTGTTGTTCCGCAGTACACTGATGTGGGTGGCCCTACTTCTACCACTTCTTGCAGTGCCCTGTTTGGCCTCCCAAAGTGTGAGGGGATTAGCAGACAGTTCAGGGTTCCTCTCACAGACATAGAAAATAGGTGCAGGAGGAGGCCATTCGACTCTTCGAGCCAGCACCGCCATGCATTGTGATCATGGCTGATCGTCCGCTATCAATAACCCGTGCCTGCCTTCTCCCCATATCCCTTGACTCCACTAGCCCCTAGAGCTTGATCCAACTCTCTCTTAACTCTATCCAGTGATTTTGACAACACTCTTGGCAGACCAGCATATATTGCCATTTAGCCATAAATCACTTTTTCCAATTCCATTTTCCTTTTTTTTTTTTTTTTTTGTTTTGTTTGTTTATTTTTGTTAGAAGTAAGTACAGTAGTCTGGTACTTAAGTACCTAATACATAAATACATATTCTCATTCTTGTACAACTTCATACTTTTAGTTCAACAATAAAAGAACAGTGAGAGAAAAAAGAAATAAAGAGTGTCGGAATAGATAGACAAGCAAGTAGAAACAGAAAACAAAAAAGAAAAAAATAAAGGACAGAGGTGAGAAGTTAAAAGATTGAAAGAGAAGGAAAAAGTAAAAAGAAAAGAGAGATTAGGAGAGATCTACCTATCTCTTATTTTTGCCCATCCGTCACCCAGTTCTAAATATTTAATTTCTAAGGTTATGTTATGTTGCACCATATGCTTGTATAAAGTTGATAAACGGAGAACAAATCTTTAAGAATTGGTCTACTTTGCCTAATAAGAGGAATCTCATTTCTTCAAGATGTAGCGTTTCAGACATGTTTGAGATCCACATTTTGAATGTTGGCGTAGGTGCGTTTTTCCAAAATTTAAGTATAAGTTTTTTCGCTGTTATTAGACCATAATTAAGAAAAGCTTCTTGGAATATAGTTAGTTTACTTCCCTCTTCCATTGATCCAAAGATAATCAATTCGGTATTGGGGTTCAATTTTGTGTTAAATTTTCCGAGAATGTAACTGTGCAAACCTAGTCACCACTTTGTCCAAGTTATGGGCAAAGTCATAGTGAATGTATATTAAGGCAAGTGCAGACAGCCTGTCATTGCTCATGGATGTCCTGGGTGGTGATGCAGGCTACGGACACACGTGGCACGCCTGCATATATTACCATTTAGCCAGAATTCATGTTTTCCAGTTCCATTTTCCAAGAATGTAACTGCGCAAACTTTGTCACGACTTTGTCCAAGTTATGGGCAAAGTCATAGTGAATGTGGATGAAGGTGACTGCAGACAGGTGATTGCATGGAAGTCCTGGTCTTTGCTTCTTCGTGGATGAGAAAACGTGTTTGTCCACGTTGGCTGGATCAAAGTAAGATGCTGAGTGAGTTTGCACCCATTGAAAGCGTGCCGCCTGAGGCAAGCGTCTCTCTGCGCTCAGGCTCATTACCAATGGTCCCGGCTACCTCTGCGGGTCAAATGTACGGGGACGGGCGGGGTCGGCAGAGCGCTGTGGAGAGACTGGCTGCCGACAAGGCCAAGCACTTGAAGAGCCAGACGGCGAGGGGGTGCAAAGTGGAGCCCAATGGTTTGGGCAGCTCTGCCCCCGAGGAAGGCAGCGGCAGCGGCAGTGGGGCCAGCAGCAACACGAAGACTTACCTGGCCTCCAGCAGCCCCCAGCAGAGCGGGTGCTCCCGCCTGACATCGTGCATCGCTCCAGCTCCAAGAGGCAGCTCAGGCCCGATTCGCTGGTCATGTACCTGCAGAAGTGCGAGTTGATACGGGGAGCGGCTGCTGCTCGGCTCTAGCGGCCGGGGCGACAAGGAGCAGGGGCTGGCAACGGGAGCAGCAACGTCGGAAGGGGGAGAATTAGTAGAGGGGACAGCATCCCAGCGTGCACAAGTAACCACACAGCAGCACTCCAGGGTTCACAAGTAACTACACCAGCAGCACCCCAGGGAGAAACAGCAGCCTCGCCAGCAACACCCAGGGTGCATAAGTAACTACACCAGCAGCACCCAAGGGTGCACAACTAACCACTCCAGCAGCACCCAAGGAAGCACCAGTCACCACACCAGCAGCACCCCAGGGTGCACAAGTAACCACACCAGCAGCTCCACGAGAATCAGCAACAGGTCATCCCAAGGAGCCACTCAAGCGGCAGGTTGATGAAGGTGGATCACGGCGCTCGCACTCCGACATCAGCTGCCGCTTCTCCCGAGCCTGCTCGGGCTTGGACAGTTTCTTCAAGCACTGCGGCCCCGAGTCAAAGGTGATCGAGAACCTGGCCAGGGAGACGTTTGCCGCCGGCGCAGCCTTCGAAAGCCTTTCCCTCAAGTTTCGCAGAGTGAAAGGCCTGTCCCACACGGGTGACATTTTCAGCGACAGCCTGAAAAGAGGTTGTCGGGTCGTGATGCGGCGTGATGCGTAGTGATGCACGGGGACTCCCTGTCGCCCCTGGATTTTGGAATAATCAACTGAAACATCTCCTGACTAAATTCGTGATGTATATGACCAACTGTAGAAGTTAAACCTGGATAAATCCAACGTATAGTTGTGAATATTGCTCAATAAATAACTACAGCACTGATACTCCATATTAAGAGCATTGATTTGCTGTTAAAATGAATTCCGTAATAACGTGTCAACGGTAGCTGTGACAATCGAACACTGCAGTTTTAATGTTTCACGTGTTCACAATTTAATAATCCATCTTTATGGATTAAATCAAATAATAACATCGGGAATTAACACACACTTGATTGCCTTCCGCTATCAAACAGTCAATGTTCGCTCTGAAGACATTTCCAGTGCAGTAGGGTCCGGGTTGGGGGGGTGGGGGGGGTGGGGGAATCAGAGCAGGATGGATAGATGGCGGGGGGTTTAGAGGGCAATCAATGGACAATAGGTGCAAGAGTAGGCCATTCGGCCCTTCGAGCCGGCACTGCCATTCAATGTGATCATGGCTGATCATCCCCAATCAGTACCCCGTTCCTGCCTTCCCCCCATATCCCCTGACTGCTATTTTCAAGAGCCCTATCTAGCTCTCTCTTGAAAGCATCCAGAGAACCGGCCTCCACCGCCCTCTGAGGCAGAGAATTCCACAGACGGTGCGGAATGTATGGATTGAGACAGGGGAATTAGTGCGTGTCAGTTGAATTAGGTAAATTTGTGAGGGGGGGCAGGGAGGGGGATTTCAGTGGCGAACCGTACGGGATGGATGGGGGGGAGGAATCAGAACAGGATGGATGGGGGGGGTGTTATCAGTGCAGGATGAATGGGGGGTCAGTACAGGATGAATGGAAGGATCAGAACAGGAAGGATGGGTGGACAGTACAGGATGAATGGGGGGTTCAGAACAGGATGGATGGGGGGACAGTACAGGATGAATGGGGACAGTACAGGATGAATGGGTGACAGTACAGGATGGATGAGGGGGGCTGGTACAGGATGGGGGGGGGGATAGTGCAGGATCGAAGGGGATATCAGTACAGGATTAATGAGGTGATCAGTGCAGGTTGAAAGGGGAGATCAGTACAGGATTAATGGGGAGATCAGTGCAGGATAAATGGGGAGATAATTACAAGATGGATGGGGTGATCAGTGCAGGATAAATGGAGGGGGGTCAGTACAGGACGAATGGGTGAAACAGTGCAGGATGGATGGGAAAGGGGGTCAATGCAAGATGAATTGGGGGACCATTGTAGGATGGATGGGGGATGGCAGGAGAATCAATGCGAGGTGGATAGGGAGATCAGTGCAGGATGTATAGATGGGGGGGAGGGGAGCACAGGGGATGTCTGTGAGGACTGAATAGGGGTGGGAATTGGGATCAGCGGGACAGGCAGCATCACAGGAGAAAAGGAATAAGTGACGTGGGAAGAGGGGGCCCAGGATAACGGGGATGGAGGCATACAAGAGAACGAGGGGGGAGGAGGAGGAGGGGGGGGGGGGGGCGTACAAGAGAGAGAGAGAGGGGTGGAGGAGGGAGGGAGGGGGGGCGTACAAGAGAGAGAGAGAGGGGGTGGAGGAGGGAGGGAGGGGGGGCGTACAAGAGAGAGAGAGAGGGGGTGGAGGAGGGAGGGAGGGGGGGCGTACAAGAGAGAGAGAGAGGGGGTGGAGGCGTACAAGAGAGAGAGAGGGTAAGGGGGCAGAGGAGGTGGGGAGGAAGGTAGGTCAGCACTCCTTGGACAACACGGGCATCATTGACCCGCTGCCTTGGCCGTCCCTGTCCACCACTAAGGCAGTTGGAAACTCTTCGCCACGGCCTCCCCTCCGGAGTGGCGCACAGGAACCGCTATGGGGGGGCGCGCGGGGCCACCGTCGCCGCTAATGCTGCTGCTGTGCGAGGCCCGACATTCGCTCCGACCCTCGGTCACCCCACACTACAGCTTCCGCCACCGCCGACCAAAGCGAAGGCCCGCGCCGGGGAGGAGGACCGGCGGGGGGGGGGGGGGGGGGGGGGGGGGAGCGAGGGACCGGCCGAAGAGGCGCCTGGTGTCAGGTCACAGCCGCTGCCAGCATTGTTCAGGATCAGTCCTTCCCGCTTCCCGTGCGGCGATGGGAGAACGGTCTCCATGGCCGCCAGGTTGACCAGCGGCGCGGCTCCGACGCTGCGGGTGGAGGTGATGCACCATGCTGGGAGACACCGCAATGGAGAAGCGGGAACTCCTTTTTTTTCCCAAATCACCCCCGCGGGTCAGATTGGCCATTCGCGGGGTAGTTGAACACCCCCGATAAAAAAAACAAACAGATTCCCCCTCCCGCAACGCAATATTTCACGGTCCCACTCACCCAAACTAGGCCCAGTGCGTTGAGGCGATGCATTGAAAATGGCGGCGTCTACTCCCGCCCACTGCATGCGCATGGAGAGACGGAGTCATATTAGTCGCTACCGCGTCACCAGCTTCCCCCAACTGAGCAGGTCGCAAATATCTTTTTTCAAATCATCCCGTGGGCTGAATTTTTTTTTTCTCGGGATTTTTTTTAATACTGGAAAAACGGGGGGTGCGTCCGCACCCAACGCACCCCCCCTTCGGGCGGCCATGAACCGGTACCCCGTTCCTGCCTTCACCTCATACCCCCTGACTCCGCTGTCTTTGAGAGCCCTATCTAACTTTCTCTTGAAAGTATCCAGAGAACCGGCCTCCACCGCCTTCTGAGGCGGAGAATCCCACAGACGCACAACCCTCTGTGAGCAAAAGTGTTTCCTTGTCTCCGTTTTAAATGGCTTACTCCTTATTCTTAAACTGTGGCCCCTGGTTCTGTACTCCCCCAACATTGGGAACATGTTTCCTGCCTCTAGCGTGTCCAAACCCTTAATAATCTTATATGTTTCAATGAGATCTCCTCTCATCCTTCTAAACTCCAGAGTGTACAAGCCCAGCTGCTCCATTCTCTCAGCATATGACTGTCCCGCCAACCCGGGAATTAACCTGGTGAACCTACGCTGGGCTCCCTCAATAGCAAGAATGTCCTTCCTCAAATTAGTGGACCAAAACTGCACACAATACTCCAGGTGTGGTCTCACTAGGGCTCTGTACAACTGCAGAAGGACCTCTTCGCTCATATACTTGACTCCTCTTGTTATAAAGGCCAACATGCGATTCGCTTTCATCACTGCCTCGGTACCTGCATGCATACTTTCATAGACTGATGAGCAAGGGCCCCCAGATCCCGCTGTATTGATGTTTGACGATTTGGTGCTGGTTATGGCATTGAGTATCAAGGTTATGTGGTTATATATTCTGCCTTGTGGGAAATTATTTTTACTTTTCTGTTGTTTTACACGAGTGTTACTTTCCAGTTTGGTCTATTGTCGAGTTATTTTGTATGTAAGCATTGACTGCATTTTCTCAGGAGTTGCAGTGAAATTGAAAATTCTGTAACCATCAATGATTATCAACTTCAGATCTTAAGATGGATGAAAGGTCAGTATTTGAAACTATTTGGGGCCAGTGCAGTGGGTTTTTTAAAATCCTCGATACATATGTACATCCGTTTTTATCAGAATGCCCTAATACCATGCAGTTCAAATGCTGCCTTTTCGTCTGGAGCTGTCACTATCACCTCATTTCTTGATCCCAGATATTTGGACTCAACGTCTTTGGGATTTGCGAGAAATAAAGCAAGGACAGCATTGAACAAGCGACACAACAAGAAGTTGATAGAAAACACCTAAGTCGCTAGACGATAGCAAATCTCTTTTTTATTCATATGTTGTTGGATTGATAGATAAAATTGTCAATTAGAAGTTTATAAATATCCACATCGTAATAAATATCTCCTTTTTTAAAATCATGCCCAGAAGCAGGAGTAATTCACTTTCATATCTTCAGTATTAAAAAAGCTATGGCCATTTTCATACACGGAAATTAGCATCTTGTTCCCTATTGCTTTTCCATTGAATGAACTCAAAAGCTGTGATCGAGGACAGTCAAAAGCCCATAACTCTTAAAAATTAAGAGAACTGAAATAAATGTTCAGTTATTATAGATTGAAGCATTCTGAAACAAATATGAAACATTCTTACTTGGATGACCTGAAGTTAAAGCATATAATTAGTTAGTTACCCAATTGTAGCAAATTACAAAATGCAATTACTAGATCTAAACATCTATCCATTTCTTAAGAAAGATTAACATTTTTAAATAGCCTAAGTGTCCAAATAACATTCACACAAGAATTCACAATATAAATGATTTTAAAATCTGATTGTCATGAATTTATAGGCCAAATGGAAGGAATGTAGTGTTCAATTCCCATAAATTAATGGCCATATATATCATATTGCGAGTGGGATTTTGTGGAACGCGATCGATTGGAACTTAGGGGTTGCGGTGAATTTAAATCCCATATTGGCAGGAAAAACACTGCCGGTTCATATGGGGCCTAAGTCACCTTTTCACAACGTGAAATTTGGATTAAAGGCATCCTAAGAAGCAAGTTTAAAGACATCCTAAGAAGCAAGTAAAAATAAACAGCTTTCCTTTACCTGTCCCGTAGCTGAAATCCATCCCCGTTGTTGGTGTCCACGGCATTAGAAGCTAATTTTTCTTTTTTTAATAATATTTTTATTAGAAGTAATCCATCATAACAACGGTATAAAAACTTTTCAAATACACAACCAACTTTTTTCAATAAGTATACGGATGTTACGAATAATTCTTATAAACTTCTATTTTTTAGAAAGTAGAAAAAGAAAAGAATAGATTTTAATCAATAAGAATAGTGATTAAATAATAATTTTGATATCTACTATAATACTTATTCCAAAAATGGATAAGGACCTTGAAGATCCAGGTTCATATAGAGCAATTGCTCTATTAAACATCGATCAGAAAATGTTAACCAAAATTTTAGCACACAGATTAAGCTTAGTGATTTATAAATTAATACATCCCGATCAAACTGGCTTTATTCCAAACCGTTATTCATATTATAATTTGAGACGATTATTCAACATTATATACTCAAATCGAATAGCTAATGAAGACTTAGCAGTCATCTCGCTAGATGCTGAGAAAGCATTCGATCAAATTGAATGGCCCTATTTATTTTCGGTGGTGGAAAAGTTTCAATTAGGTGAGAAGTTTTGTACTTGGGTTAAGCTTTTATATACCAATCCAACAGCCATAATAATGACAAATCAAATGTTATCAAAAGAAATTGATTTAAGTAAAGGTTGTAGACAAGGATGTCCGTTATCACCGTTACTATTTGCTCTTGTTATAGAACCACTAGCAGATAGAATTCGAGCTCATCCAGAAATATATGGGTATAATACTAAAAATACAGTTAATAAAATTTCTCCATATGCAGATGATGTACTACTATATATTACAAAGCCAGAAATTAGTATCCCTAATCTGTTAAATCTTATAACTCAATTTGGTTTATTTTCGGGATATAGAATTAACTGGAAGAAGAGTGAGATTATGCCAATAATGGAACCTAATGTATACATATTGCAACAATCACCTTTTAAAATAGTGAATTAAAAATTTAAATACTTAGGAATCTATGTGACCAAGAAATATACTTCTTTATTTAAATCAAATTTCGTGCCTTTATTTAATAAATTGCATAAGAATATTCAATACTGGAAAACACTTCCTATTTCAATGCTCGGTAAAATTAATGCAATTAAAATGATTTTCCTTCCCCAACTTCTATACCTCTTCCAATCAATTCCAATGTACCTACCTAAAAATTTATTTAAAAAAATTGACTCTATTGTAACAAGTTTTATTTGGAATTATAAGAATCACAGAATAAGTAAAAAACACTTATGTAAATCTAAGATGAACAGAGGATTAGTCTTACCAAATTTCTTATTTTATTTCTGGGCAGTCAATGTCAAAAACTTAAATTTCTGGTTGGAAGATATGGATCAACAACCAGATCGGTTAAAGATGGAAAAGGAGGACTGTCTGCCATTTGAAATTGGTCCGATTCTCCTATCCCCTACAAAATTGAACCAAAAGATCTCTAGTGAAAATCCAATAATATATAGCGGTATTCAAATTTGGAAACAAATAAAAAAAACATTAAAATTGGATAATTTATCACTTTATTGCAAATAACCCTTCATTTAAGCCTTCGATATTGGATAAAGGCTTCACACAATGGAAAAACTATGGAATTAAAAAGATGGGACATCTTTATAGAAATGGTATGTTCCTCATGTTTCTGGAGGTACAACAGAATTATGGATTACATTCAAATATTTTTTTTAGATATTTACAATTGAAAGATTATGTTAAATCACATACACAAGAATACAGAATTAGAGAGCCAGAGATTCTAGATGAATGTTTGAATAAACATTCCAATACAGTCAAATTAATATCATATATTTACAATATTCTGTTAGATAGTGAGAATCCGTCGACGGAATCACATAGACAAGCATGGGAAAATGAATTAGTTCAACCCATAACGAAAGATATTTGGGATGAAAGCCTACAACATATACATCAATATTCGTTAAACGCCAGACATTCTTTAATACAATTTAAAATATTACACAGATTGGATTATTCGAAAACAAAATTAAACAGAATTTTTCCTAATATCTCTCCTATCTGCGATAAATGTCAATACTCTGAGGCTAATTTAACCCATACTTTTGTAAATTGCATAAAAATTAAAACATTTTGGGTGGATATTTTTAAAGTTATTTCCGTAGTGGTTAATATTTAACTGGATCCCGATCCTAAATTAATAATATTGGACATATCTGAACAATACCTAAAACTAACACTAAACCAACGAAATTTCCTGGATTATAGTATAATAACTGGGAAAAAACTAATATTAAAATTTTGGAAAAACCCTGCATTCCCTACAACTAAAATGTGGATTATGGAGATGGCAGAGACCTTAAATCTGGAAAAAATTAGATTTGTTTTAATCGACAAACCTGATTTATTTATTAGAATATGGTCCCCGTTCATAGATTATTTGAAGGGGTAGAATGGGCCAGCACTGAGGCTCGATGGAAACTTGAACCCAGGACTAGACGAATAGTTTTGTTTTCTGTACCTACGGACCTATCTCCTAAGTTGTATTATAAAATTAAAAAATAAAAATAATAAATTCAAAAAAAAAGCTAATTTTTCTTTTTTTTAATAATATTTTTATTAGAAGTAATCCATCATAACAACGGTATAAAAACTTTTCAAATACACAACCAACTTATTTCAATAAGTATATGGATGTTACGAATAATTCTTATAAACTTCTATTTTTTAGAAAGTAGAAAAAGAAAAGAATAGATTTTAATCAATGAGAATAGTGATTAAATAATAATTTTGATTATATATAGAGAGAAAGAGAAGAGAAAAAAAGAAAATAAAAGGAAATTTAAAAAAAAATTGTTATATATATTTAATTAAAACAAAGTATTATATATATATATATTTGAAAAAAGATTATAGTATAAATCTTAATAGTGAATAACACAATTTCAAATAACGATATCAATAGAGACATGTATACAAATCAAAAAATATATAATTATTTTCATCTTATCCTGCCGGGTACCCATTGAGTTGTGATGCCAATAGTTGTGATGCTACCCCTTCAAATATTCTGTATATGGAGACCATATCTGTTCAAAGAACTCTATGAACAGATATGTTGGAGATGTTGCATTTGGAAAGAATCTTTACAAATGCAACGTCTCCAACATTTCCACTGTCCACATTTTAATTGTGGGGGATAATGTTCCCTTCCAAAATTTCAATATTAATTTTTTCCCTATTATCAAACAGTAATCCAAGAAATCCCAGTCTGAAGAAGGGTCTCGACCCGAAACGTTGCCTATCTCCTTCGCTCCTTAGATGCTGCTGCACCCGCTGAGTTTCTCCAGCATTTTGTGTAACCCTCGATTCTCCAGCATCTGCAGTTTCTTCGTCAACAATCCAAGAAATTTATTTGGTTCACTGTTAATATTAGATTTGAATCCGGAACTCCTAATATTATAAATTTTGGATCTGGGTCCAGTTTAATTTTAAGAACTTCAGAGATAACTCTAAAGATTTCTGTCCAATAATAATTGAGTTTTATACGTTGCAAAACTATGCGTTAAGTTAGCTTCCAAGTTCTGACGTTTATCACAAATAGAAGAAATGTTAGGATAAATTCTATTTACTTTTGTTTTTGAATAATGTGTAATACCTTAAATTCTATCAATATATGTCTAGCATTTAAGGAGCAACGATGTATACATTGTAAGCTTTCTTCCCAAGTTTCCTTCGTTATAGATAAACCTATTTCATTTTCCCATGTTTGTCAATATATTTCCGAAGTTGAGGTTTCCCTATCCAAGATAGTACTGTATATATACGCTATTAATTTTTCTGTATTTGGGTGTTTATTAAACAATTCATCTAATAATCCTGGTTTTCTATTTTTTATAGTCTTGCGATTTGACTTAATATAGTTCCTAATTTGTAAATACCTAAATATGTTATTTGACTGCAATCCATAGATATCCTGTAACTTGAAATGAAAGAAATTTTCCTTTCTTGTAAAGGTGTTCTATCCTTTTAATTCCTAAACCATTCCAGTGTCTAAACCCCTTGTCCAATACAGAGGGCCTAAACAAAGGATTATTCATAATTGGCAAACAAAGTGACAAATTATCCATATGTAGGGTCTTAACTATTTGTTTCCAAATACGTCTATTGCTATGAATTATAGGGTTGTCACCATACGTTTTTTTTTGTACTTCCCTTGGTGCAAAAAGAATCGAACCTACATCAAAAGGCAAACAGTCTTCCTTTTCCATCTTTAGCTCATAATCTAAATTTACCAACCAAAAATTCATATTCTTAATCTGAACTGCCCAGAAATAATATAAGAAATTGGTAGTGCTAGTCCACCATTTATTTTAGATTTACATAGATGTTTTTTACTTATTCGATGATTTTTATAGTTCCAAATAAAACTATTAACCAAAGTATCTATTTTTAAAAAAAACATTTTAGGGAGATATAAATGGATGGCTTGAAATAAATATAACAATTGTGGCAAAAAAATCATTTTTATAGCATTTATTCTACCGACCATTGATATAGGTAGTGTTTTCCAATATAATTTTTTTTTTAGTTTATTTAACAATTGAGGGTAATTATATTTAAATAGACAGTTATAGGACTTAGATACATTAATTCCTAGATATTTAAATTTGTCCGTGACTATTTTAAGTGGGAATTGTTCTAATATATTTAATTTTATTCCAGTTATTGGCATAATTTCACTTTTATTCCAGTTAATTCTATACCCAGAAAATGTGCCAAACTTAGTTATAACATTAAGTAGATTAGGAATACTAATCTCTGGTTTTGTGATATAAATTAAGATGTCATCTGCGTATAGAGATATTTTATTCGTTGTAGTTTTGGTATTATATCCATATATTTCTGGTTCTGATCTAATCATTTCGGCTAATGGTTCTATTACCAGAGCAAATAGTAATGGTGATAATGGGCATCCTTGTCTACAACCCCTAAAGAGATTAAATTTTGCTGATAACATTTGATTTGTTAATATTCTTGCAGTTGGATTCGAGTATATGATTTTTACCAATTTGGAAAATCTATCCCCCAGTTAAGATTTCTGCATTATTTTAAATAAGTATGGCCAAGCAACCTGGTCAAATGCTTTTTCAGCATCTAAGGATATGACAGCTAGTTCAATATCATTCACACTTTTTGAGCATATGATATTGAATAGACGTCTCAGATTACAAGATGAATAGCATTTGGGAATAAAACCTGTTTGGTCATGATGTATTAAGTTAGTAATCACTAAACTTAGCCTCCGAGATAAAATTTTAGTTAGTATTTTTTGATCAGTTTTTAAAAGAGCTATTGCTCTGTATGACCCAGGGTCTTCCAAATCGTTATCAGCTTTAGGGATAAGTGTAATTGTAGATTCATTTAGTGATTCTGGTAACTTTCCTTGTTCATAAGCATATTTATATATTGTACGTAAACATGGAGAGATCAGATCATAAAACTTCTTATAAAATTCAACACTTAAGCCATCAGGGCCTGCGGCTTTTCCGTTATTTAATGATCCAATTGATTCTTCAATATATTTTACTGATATATCAGCATTTAACAAGTCTCTACCTTCCTGATCCAAACTATTAATATGACATTCTTGTAGGAATGTTTCCATTCCATCTGATTGTCCTGCTGGTTTAGATGAGTAAAGATTTTGATAATATTGTAAAAATGTATCATTGATATCTTTTTGTAAAGTCAACATTTCTCCTTGTTCAGATCTAATTTTATGTATCATTTTCTCCTCATCTAATTTTCTAAGCTGGCGTGCCAGTAATTTTTGTGGTTTATCCCCAAATTCAAAGTGTACTTGTTTAGTCTGTTGAAAAAGTTTAATAATCTGATTTGAGTATATTTTATTTAGCTTATATTTTAATGTTGCAATTTTATTACTTAGCCCCTTTGAAGGGGAATTTGCATTTTCAATATCTAATTGTTTTATTTAATTTTCCACCTTTTGTTGAGTCTTTCGATTTTCCTTATTAAAGTATGCGTGTGCTGATATTATCGCACCACGCATAAATGCTTTAAATGTATCCCAAAGCAGTGATGGCGAAATTCCAGGTTTGTCATTAGTTTCAAAAAATAATTTAATCTGTTTTACCAAGTAATCATAACAAGCCTTATCATTTAATATTTGGGGATTGAGTCTCCAGTTATAGGTTTTAATAGTTAAGTCTTTTAATTTTATCTTAAATGTTAATGGAGCATGATCCAAGATAATAATATTATGATATTTTGAGTCATACGTAAATGGGATTAGTTTTGAATCTATTAAAAAATAGTCTATCCTTGAATAGGTTCCGAATACAGGGGAAAAGAATGAATATTCTCGACCAGATGGGTTATCTGTTCTCCAGAGATCCTTAACATTTGCTGTGCTATCGGCAGGAAAAACACTGCCGGTTGATATGGGGCCTAAATCACCTTTTCACAACATGAAATTTGGATTAAAGGCATCCTAAGAAGCAAGTTTAAGTGTAAAATAAACATCTTTCCTTTACCTGTCCCGTAGCTGAAATCCGTCCCCGTTGTCGGCGTTCACGGCATTAGAAGCTAATTTTTCTTTTGCTCCAGCGCTGAAATTGTCGGGCGATTTAAAAAAAAAAATATTCACAGACCGGCAGTCGGAACAAATCTTCAGCAAAAAGCTTGCTCCCCAAGAAAATAAAACTCCGGCAGGCAGGGGAAAACCACATTTTCACCCCGCCCCCCCCCCCCCCCTCAAAGGCACCAAAGTCGCGCACACGGCCAGTGACAGAACTGCAGCGCCGCTGAAGGTAGGTTTTGTGACATACCTAGACTATGTCTACAACCTGCTACGACTATGTCTACGACCCCCCTCGACCTCAGTCTTCCACACCTAAGACCAACTATCACATGATAAAACGATGTCATGTTTGCATTTTATTCTCGGGCCAGTTACCGACCTACGACTACCTAATCTACCATCACGATCTACCTACGACCTACCTATGAGTAAAAAGGTTAAATGTTTTCCATGTCGACTTTTTTTTTACTCGTGGATATTTTTTATCAGGCTGGAAAAAACGTCGTGACCAACGTGAGGCCACGAGTCACAATGGCTAATGAGAAGAAGCTGTTCTTGAACCTGGAGTTAACGGTTCTCAGACTCCTTTAACTTCATGCCAATGGACCGGGCAATGTCTACCACTTTCTGCAGCCTCCTTTGTTCTTGGGCATTTTAATTGCAGAACAAAGGAAGAGGATGAAGAGTGAAAGAGCAGGAATGTTAGTTCTTGACCTATTTAAAGGGCCCTGTGAGGTTATCCACTTTGGGCAGATTATTATCTCAACGGGGTTAGGTTAGGTAAGGGGAAGGTGCAGCGAGACCTGGGCGTCCTTGTACACCGGTCACTGAAAGTTGGCGTGCAGCTACAGCAGGCAGTGAAGAAAGCCAATGGAATGTTGGCTTTCATAACAAGAGGATTTCAGTATAGGAGTAAAGAGGTTCTTCTGCAGTTTTATAGGGCCACATCTGGAGTATTGTGTACAGTTTTGGTCACCCAATTTGAGGAAGGACATCCTTGTGATTGAGGCAGTGCAGCGTAGGTTCACGAGATTGATCCCTGGGATGGCGGAACTGTCATATGAGGAAAGATTGAAAAGACTAGGCTTGTATTCACTGGAGTTTAGAAGGATGAGGGGGAATCTTATAGAAACATATACAATTATAAAAGGACTGGACAAGCTAGATGCAGGAAAAATGTTCCCAATGTTGGGCGAGTCCAGAACCAGGGGCCACAGTCTTAGAATAAAAGGGAGGTCATTTAAGACTGAGGGGAGAAAAAACGTTTTCCCCCAGAGAGTTGTGAATTTATGGAATTCCCTGCCACAGAGGGAAGTGGGGACCAAATCACTGGATGGATTTAAGAGAGAGTTAGATAGAGCTCTAGGGGCTAGTGGAGTCAAGGGATATGGGGAGAAGGCAGGCATGGGTTATTGATTGGGGACAATCAGACATGATCACAATGAATGGCGGTGCTGGCTCGAAGGGCTGAATGTCCTCCTCCTGCACCTATTTTCTACGTTTCTATGTTTCTTGTGAAGTTTCTTTTCACTCATATATAACTGTGGATTTTACTGATGAGATCTGGGTTTCCTACCTGTCTTGAGAAGGTGACAGTGGGCAATAAACACACTATCCAAGGAGGAGGATTATCTACCTATCATGGGCAACTATGCCTTGGATAGCATTGAATTTGTTGGATGTTAGAGCTGTACTCATCTAAGCTAGTGACTTAGGTATTGTAGATTATGATACTGGGGAGATTAGAGGGATATTGCTCTGTGCATGGTACCCAACCTCTGACCCTCTTGCAGACACACGTGGCTCAGTTGCATTACTTATTAACCCTTCGTTGGAATGCTGTTATGTTTTATTCCATGCAGGTGGGAACTGTTTCAGTTGCTGTGGATTGCTAAAAAGAATTGAATGTCATGCAATCATTATTGAATGTCTAACATTACAAAAAATAGAATGTTACTGATGCTCATGGTTGGGCTCTGCCTTAGATACTCTTGCAGTAATGGTCTAGAATGAGGTTTAGTTTAGTTTAGAGATACAGTGCGGAAAAAGACCCTTCGGCCCATCGAGTCCGCACCGACCAGCGATCGCCCGCACACATTAACACTATCCTACACACACCAGGGACAAATTACATTTACACCAAGCCAATTAACCTACATACCTGCACGTCTTGGGATTGTGGGAGGAAACCGAAGATCTCGGAGAAAACCCACACAGGTCACGGGGAGAACGTACAAACTCCATACTGACAGCACCCGTAGTCTGGATGGCACCCGGGTCTCTGGCAGTGCAAGCGCTGCAAGGTAGAAACTCTACCGCTGCGCCACCATGACGTCCTAAGGGGTTGTCCTCCAATAAACCATAACCAACCTCCTTTTGCAAAGTATGTCTCCAAACGGTATGGCTCTTTCTCTTTGATTCCCACTGATTTTAATGCCCCTGTCCCACTTAGGAAACCTGAACGGAAACCTCTGGAGACTTTGTGCCCCACCCAAGGTTTCCGTGCGGTTCCCGGAGGTTTTTGCCAGTCTCCCTAGTGGTCGAAAGTGGTTTCCGTTTTAAAAATCGGTAATTTTTTAGTCGAAGTCGGTTGCAATGCTAGTTGAAGGTGGTTGCCGGAGGACAAAAACAGGAGAACCGCAAGAACAGGAGCACGGAGGATGCCATCTCAATGGCACTCCACTCCGCCCTCTCCCACCTTGACAACAGAAACACTTATGTGAGAATGCTGTTCATTGACTACAGCTCAGCATTCAACACCATTATCCCCTCTAAATTGATCGCCAAACTCGATGACCTGGGCATTAACCCCTCCCTCTGCAATTGGTTACTGGACTTTCTAACAACAGATCACAGTCTGTTAGGTTGGATAACCACTCCTCTTCTACCCTCACCCTGAACACTGGCGTACCCCAGGGCTGCGTGCTGAGCCCCCTCCTCTACTCCCTCCTCACCTACGACTGCATACTTGTACATGGTACCAACACCATCATCAAGTATACAGATGACACGACGGTGATTGGCCTCATCAGCGACAACCATGAGTCGGCCTACAGGGAGGAGGTTCAGCTCCTAACAGCATGGTGTGCCGACAATAACCTGGCCCTCAACGCCAAGAAGACCAAGGAGCTCATTGTGGACTTCAGGAGATCGAGAGGCTGCACACACAACCCCATCCATATCAACAGGACGGAGGTGGAACGTGTCTCCAGCTTCAAGTTCCTGGGTGTCAACATCTCCGATGACCTCTCCTGGACCCACAACACATCCTCGCTGATCAAGAAGGCTCACCAGCGTCTCTTCTTCCTGAGGAGACTTAAGAAGGTCCACCTGTCTCCCCAGATTCTGGTGAATTTCTGCCGCTGCACCATCGAGAGCATCCTTACCAACTGTATCACAGTATGGTACGGTAACTGCTCTGTTGCCGCCCGGAAAGCTCTGCAGAGGGTGGTGAAGATCGCCCAACGCATCACAGGTTCCTCACTCCCCTCCATTGAGTCTGTCCATAGTAAACGATGCCAGCGCAGGGCGCACAGCATCGCCAGGGACAGCTCACACCCCGACCATAGACTGTTTACCCTCCTCCCATCCGGGAGACGCTACAGGTCCCTCCACTGCTGGACCAGCAGGATCAAGAACAGCTTGTTCCCTGCGGCTGTCACACTTCTCAACGCTGCACCTCAATGACTGCCTGTCTCCACCCCTCCCCCCTGGACTATCCAATCACCAGCAAATTGCACGGATACCACTGTATATGTATAGATGTATATACTCATACTACTGCGCAATTACTTGTTTATTCGTAAGTTCGCCTTTCGGAGATACCAACTGCATTTTGTTGTCTCTGTATTGTACACTGCACAATGACAATTAAAGATTGAATTGAATTGAATGTTGGGAATAATATAGAACCTTATATGGGGTTCTAAACATAAAACTTTGCGGGTTCAGCCTGGGATTCGGGGAACCAACCTCTACATTAATTGCTTTACAGAATCTGAGAAGACCGCTCCTGCGGCGCGATCTGTCATACTGATCTACTGTCTCACTGCAGAATGCAGTGAGACAGTGTATGTCTCACAATGTATGTCTCACTGCAGAATGCAGGGATAGCACCAAAAAAGCAGTACTTTGCCTCTTCAGGAGTTGGGAAGTGTTTTTTCTGTTAAATGTTATGTTACATATAGTACGGCATGGACACTGACATCTTAGCATTCATTTCTTTGGGTCTTTGACAATAAATTAAGTTATAGTCCCATTAACTGTACTCAACGTGCTTCTCCTTATAGTTGCTGCAGCAAGTGGGACCCAGTCTCTCGGGTTTCACCCTCTGGTGTCCAGTATTTAGGATATCATTAACACAAGTTCTTCCAGACCCAAGTACATGGAAGTATCGGATATTGACATCATGTTAACATTTATTCACCATGGGGCTCCAGCTATATCTCCATCTTTGGTTCGGCTCTCATAGGTAAGTTATTCCCTGGCGCTGCCCTCAGCGCACGGGTCCAGTCATTACATATATTGCGAATGGACACGTTTACATCATAACGTCAAGATCATCTAGAGCCTTAAAGGCTCTGATACTAGTTCAGACCATCTCCAGGTGGTTATGCGAGGTTTGGCTTATACAGGAGTAGATACTGATTTATAATCTCACTCCGCCAGGGCTGCTACAACACCAGCAGCAAGGGTTATGTGCGGTCCTCTGGACCACATCCTGTCAACTGCAGGATGGTCTAACATACGAGGTATCCAACATTTATTTTACTTCGGAGTCACGTGAGTGACTACGTGAAGAACCCGCCTCACGCTGGCAACGGCATGACGTCAACGCTGACGGCGGAAGGAGGAGCTGCAGTAAGGAGCAGCTCCTCGCAGCGGTCGGAACGGCCCCGCAGGTAAGTGCAGCAAAGTAGGGATGTTTTAGCGGACGCTGGGTAGGTCCAGCAGTAATAGTTATGTTAAATCAAGTCAGAGTCAAGTTAAGTACTGGATAACACAGATTATGAAGTAAAAGAAAATTCGCGGGTAAAGTGCTTCCTGGGGTGAAAAATAAATATACGGGAAAGCTAGTGCGGAGCCGGTTCCGATACCGGTGGCCGCAGATATACCCGTTAGCGAATTAGTTTCCAAAAATGATAACCACGGAGAGAAATGCTCCCGAAAATGAAAAAAAAAAAAAAAAATCTGAGAGGCCCGTGGTTTGATGACTCTGATATTGCAAGTCCTCCAGATAATTAAACTATGTGGAACTAATTATGGAGCATATGGAGAAAATTCTCCAAATAATTATGAGACTAGGGTCACAGTACCCAGAAGGTTCCTAAAAAAGCCCTGAGGGGTTTTAATTATTCTGAATATGGCTGTGGGCCTAATTGGGAGTTGGAACTCCGGACCCAGGATTTGGGCCGGAAGAAGTCTCATGGGATGAAATCCCAATTGATTTAGGGCTGCAGAAGGCAGACCCTGTTGATGGTGATTTGCATTTGAAAGCACACCACAAAATAAATAAAAAAGAAAAAGAAAAAAAAAAAAGGCCAAATGTGCCTGGGATAGCAAAAGAATTTGCTATATATGAAGGAAGTGGTGAGGCTATGGAAGAAAACCTAGCTGCCAACATATATATATGGTATCTCACCAACTTCATGTTTCTGTGATGATTGAAATATTAAAATTGCACAGCACAAAAAATTGTGCCTCATTGGAAGTGCCTACGGTTTATCCGTTGATATGGGCATCCATGACCCCAAATATGAGAGCGTCAAGTAGTGAGGTTCGAAAATCCTCACAAATTATTCTGCTGCTATTATGGCTTTTGCGGAGATGGATAAGAAAAAAAAAAAAAAAAAAAAAGACGCTATTGTGCAATTCTTTCTATGAAATTTTGTATGAGGTAAATGGCTATTTGGCCCATTTTTCACCCAAGGTTTGCATACCTGTGTTGAGCAAGTGGTGTTTAAGCTCCTGGTTGTCTGTTTGGAGTAATCTGCCTAAATTATTGAAATTGGATGAAAAGCTAAATATTTTAGCTGCATGAAACCTTTGTCTTTGGACAAAAAGGTATTTTCGCCCAGAAGGGGATTTGATTTTGGAAAATAGAGGCAGAAATATGTCAAGGAAGTCTTATTGTACTGCACAGCCAAATACTTACCCGAATTCGGGGGAAAAGGAGACCACCACGCTCATATGGAGAGGAATTAAAGGCTTGTTCTATGCTTAAAGAAACTGCGGATTAATCTCCAGTTAGAGGGAGATTACAAAAAGTTTATAAAGACTGGCTTACTATTACTTTTGATCGGTATATATTACAAACAGTTTCATTAACCACTATTACTTTTAAAGAAGGGGTTAATCCTCCTGTACAGAATAAACCTGCTTATGTTTTCGTGTTTCTGCAATTGAAAAAGCAGAGATTAATGTCCAAATTGCCTAATTATCTGGAAAAGGGGTAATGGAAAAAACTTATGAACACGAGCATCAATTTGTTTTAATATTTTTAGAAGGAATAAAAGATGGCGGTTGCAGAAGTATTCTGGACCTTACAGATCTAAATAAGTTTGTAGAATACAAACATTTTAAAATGGAGACATTGAATACTGCAAAATATTTAATTCAGCAGGTTGTTATATGGCTAAGATTGATGAAAAGACGCCTATTATTCTGTACCTATGCATCAGTTTTCGGTGGTACTTAAAATTTAATTGGTTGGGACAATTATGGCAGTTAAGCTTTGCCAAATGGACTGAGTTCAGCTCTTAGACTCTTTACGAAACTGTTGAAACCAGTTTAGCCCAATTAAGAGCACAAATGCACATTATTATGGCTTATCTCAATGACATTCTGATCATTAGTGATTATCAAGAGTCAGCTGAGAACTCAGTTTCAGTTACTAAAGCTTTGTGGTAAGCTAGGGTTCTTGATTCATCCAATTAAGTCCCAGCTGCAGCCAGCACAAACAATTAACTTTTGGGGTTTGTAATTAACTCAGTGACTATGTTAATAACTTTACCGACAGATAAAGTCGATGATATTTTGGTAACTTGTAATTATCTCATTCAAATCTTATCCTTCCATCCGAGAAATAGCGAAAACCATTGGTAAACTGGTAGCAGCGTTTCCTGCAGTAGAATTTGGTCCATTACATTATCAAAATCTTCGAAGGGACAAGATACGAGCTCTCAAAGAGAAGGCAGGCCACTTGACAGGCCTATGTAATTAACAAAAGAAGCTGTGTTGGAATTACAATGGTGGGTTAAAAAATGTCCCACAAGCTGCTAATAAATATCATGATTAAACAGCCTGAAATGGTTTTTACAAACAGATGCTAGTGCTCTCGGATGGGGGGCAACAGATTCATCCTCCAATTGTGGAGGTAGATGAAAAAGCTCAAGAAGAAGCGTTTCTTCAAGCTGATGGTATTAACTATTTGGAGTTATTGGGTGCTTTTATGGACTAAAAGCATATTGTTGTGCTAAACAAGGTGTACATGTGTTAATACAGTTAGACAATAATACGGCTGTTGCATATATTTATCACATGGGGGGAGTTAGATCAGTATCATGTGATTGTCTGGTCAATAAATATGGTAATGGTGTATTGATCGCCAAATATGGATTTCAGCAAGCTACATTCCAGGTAAAGACAATGTGGAGGCAGATAAAAGATCAAGGATATTTAAAGATTATACGAAATGGATGCTTAAGCCAGCAATATTTAAAAATATTATAAACCAATTTGGGTTGCATCAAGGCTTAATCATCAATTACCTAAATATGTGTCTTGGGAACACGATCCAGATGCAGTAGCAGTTGATGCTGTTTCGTTAAACTGGGGAAAATATGTTCTTTTATGCTTTTCCACCATTTGCTTTGATTCAGAGATGTCTGAAGAAGATAGAACAAGATTCTGCCTCTGGATTGTTGGTAGTTCCAAGTTGGCCAACTCAACCTTGGTTCCCAGTAATGCTGAATATGACTAAAGAGCCATATATGTTGATTCCTAACGGTAGTGATATTTTGATTCGTCCAGTAACTAAAGAAATTTATCCATTATATGCATATATGAATTTATTAATCTACAGGTTTTGACCAGACCACTGCAGGAGCTGGGATTATTGGACAAAACGATGGAAATTATAGTCACATCATGGCGAGATAGCACACAAAAACAATATATGACACATATTAAGTAATGGGAAGAATTTTGCACACAGTCAAATATTTCTTATGATATTGTGAATATTGCAAATGTTTTGGAATTCCTTGCCAATTTGCATTTTGAGCAACATTTAAGTTACAGTGCCATTAACACTGCACGCAGTGCCTTGTCATCCTATTTAGGACTTATGACTGATCAGAAATCAATTGGGTCACATCCATTAATATCTAGATTCATGAAAGGAATCTTTAACATTAATCCACCCAAACCAAGATACACAGAGATTTGGGATGAGAGCATTGTACTTACTCTACTTAGACAATGGACTCCAATTGAAGGATTGACATTGGAAAGATTAACATTGAAATTAATAATGTTAATGTCACTGGTCTCAGCTCAAAGAGTGCAAACTTTACAAATGTTGCGTTTAGACTGTATGCATGTGACTACAGATAATATTGTGTTCTATGTTTATGAGCTGATCAAACAAAGCAGACCAGGGAGATCTGGAGCAAAGGTAACCTTGCAAGCTTATCATATTGATCCTACTTTGTGTGTGGTTAGACATTTGAACCAATATATTAAAGTTACTGAGACTCTTCGAGGAAATGAAAAAACATTAATGGTTACGCACAAAAAACCACACACAAGAGCTTCAGTTTAAACTATCTCAAAGTGGTTGAAACAGGTGTTGCTTTTAGCGGGAGTAGACACTGATGTGTTCAAATCTCACTCCACCAGGGCGGCAGCTACGTCCGCGGCGAAGGGGCGGGACGTACCTCTCGAGCATATTTAAAAAATCGCAGGGTGGAGTAAATAAGAAACTTTTTCAAAGTTCTACAATAAACCTGTTCACACTATGACAAGCTTTGGACACGCGGTGTTGGGATCACTATAATCACCTGCTTTGTTTCCTATTAATTGCTATAATCAGTTATGTAGTCACTTATATCTTTTATCATTTGTAATCTTTCCCTCAGATATAAGGAGGGTTATTATATGGTCGTTAACCATTAAAAAAGTTAATTGTGAAAAGAACTAACATTAGTCTGGTTTCTCATGTATGTGTTTACTTAGCCGGACTGTCGTACGGATTAATTCTACGACATAAAAAACACAGAAAGCTTTAAAATCTTCACGTAGTCACTCACGTGACTCCGAAGTAAAATAGTAAGATTAAACGAGAACTTACCAGTTCGAAGTTTGATCGTTATTTTACGAGGAGTTACGATGAGGGATTACGTGCCCTCCACTCCCGCCCTCGTGAAATAAACGATCAAATGGTAGTTCTAAGTCTTTTTATGAGCCTTACTATGTTACTCCGGCTTTTGGTGTTCTGTGTTTTTCATGCCGCTGCTTTGAAGTATGCCGTTGCCAGCGTGAGGCGGGTTCTTCACGTAATCCCTCATCGTAACTCCTCGTAAAATAACGATCAAACTTCGAACTGGTAAGTTCTCGTTTAATCTTACTATTTTAACCCATTGCCAGACCAGGGGTGTTTGCCAACTCTATTTATGTTCAATTTATAGTTCACCTCGGTTGAGAGGGGTTACTGTTATTATTGTTTGTTCTTTTATCAGCATCAGCATGTTTTTAAATCTATGTCATGTATGTATGCATTATGATGTTTCCCTCAAATATGGTCAACCGTTGCACTCGTGCTTGTGTGGACACTTTTTCCACGGCATGAAATCACAGGCCTTCAAAGTCTTCACGTAGTCACTCACGTGACTCTGAAGTAAAATAGTAAGATTAAGTGAGACCTTACCAGTTTGAAGTTTGATTGTTATTTTATGAGGAGTTACGATGAGGGATTACGTGCCCTCCGCTCCCTACCCTCGTAACATAACGATCATCTGGTAGTTCTAGTCATCTATAATCTTACTATGTTAGTTCAACAACTGTTATCTGTGATTTCACACCGCTGCTTTGAAGATTGACACGCATGTGTGGGGACGACCTTCTTCATGTAATCCCTCATCGTAACTCCTCATAAAATAACGATCAAACTTCAAACTGGTAAGTTCTCGTTAATCTTACTGTTAAGAGGCGAACCTGTTTAGTTGTTATAGAAGTAACCTTTTCAGTCAGGGAGGCACAGTGATGCAGTGGGAGGGTTGCTGCCTTACAGTTCCAGAGACACGCTTTTGATCCTGACTACCGGTGCTGTCTGTACTGTTTGTACCTTCTCCCGTGACCCATGCAAGGGTTTTCCCTGGGTGTTCTGGTTTCCTTCCACATTCCAAAGATGTGCAGGTTTGTAGGTTAATTGGCTTTGGAAAAAATTGTAAATTGTCCCTAGTGTGTAGGATAGTGTTAGCGTACGGGGATCGCTGGACTCGGTGGGCAGAAAGCCCTGTTTCCTCGCTGTATCTCTAAACTTTGCTAAAATCAAGACAAATGGGTAATATTCTACACTATCGGAAATATGTGGAAACACGGAATTGCAAATCATAATCAAGATACAAGATACAAGATACATTTATTTGTCACATGTGCCAGTTGGCACAGTGAAATGTGATCACCATACAGCCATACACTAAAATAAAGGACACCACACACGATAGAGTTCAACATAAAACATTTCCCCCCACACAGCAGAATCTAAAGTTTCCCCTTATGGGACTGTCATATGTGACAGCATATGACAGTCCCGCCATCCCGGGAATTAACCTGGTGAACCTACGCTGGGCTCCCTCAGTAGCAAGAATCGCCTCTATAGTAGCCCGTTCAGTAAGAGTCTGCATGCGCTTACTCTGGCCCAGTCAGAGGTCTTGGAGCGTATGAATAGTCCCCCTGTCTACACGCATCAGTCACAGTGGCGCAGTGGTTAGAGCTGCAGGAAAGAACTGCAGGTACTCCTTCTGGCCTTCCTGTTGGTCTTTATAACAACAGGAGGAGTATAGGAGCAAAGAGGTCCTTCTGCAGTTGTACAGAGCCCTGGTGAGACCGCACCTGGAATATTGTGTGCAGTTTTGGCCTGTTGACCTTCATAACAAGAGGAGTTGAGTATAGGAGCTAAGAGATCCTTCTGCAGTTGTACAGAGCCCTGGTGAGACCACACCTGGTGTATTGTGTGCAGTTTTGGTTCCCTAATTTGAGGAAGGACATTCTTGTTATTGAGGAGCCCAGCGTAGGTTCACCAGGTTAATTCCCGGGATGGCGGGACTGTCATATGCTGAGAGAATGGAGCAGCTGGGCTTGTACACTCTGGAATTTAGAAGGATGAGAGGGTATCTCATTGAAACATATAAGATTGTTAAGGGCTAGGACACGCTAGAGGCAGGAAACATGTTCCCGATGTTGGTGGAATCCAGACCCAGTGGCCACACACAGTTTAAGAATAAGGAGTACGCCATTTAGAATGGAGACGAGGAAACACTTTTTCTCACAGAGAGTTGTGAGTCTTTGGGATTCTCTGCCTCAGAGGGCGGTGGAGGCTGGTTCTCTGGATGCTTTCAAGAGAGAGCTAGATAGGGCTCTTAAAGACAGCGGAGTCAGGGATATGGGGAGAAGGCAGGAACGGGGTACTGATTGGGGATGATCAGCCATGATCACAGTGAATGGCGGTGCTGGCTCGAAGGGCCGAATGGCCGACTCCTGCACCTATTGTCTTTACTGCTCTATTTTGCTGCTCGGACCCGAGTACAAATTCCGTTCATGATTCATATGGAAGCATGTTTTTATCAAATGACAATAAATAAACGAACAATGAACAATGAAGAGAGGGGATGGAGAGAAAGAGAGAATGGAGAGAGAGAGAGAGACAGACAGAGAGAGAGAGAAATAGAGAAAGAGAGAGAGGGAGACAATGGAGAGCAACAGAGAGAGAGAGAAAAAAAGACAGAGAGAAAGGAGAGAGAGAAACGGAGAGAGAGAGAACGAGGAAGACAGAGAGAGAGAGAATGGAATGAGAGAGAGAGAATGGAGAGAGAGAATGGAGAGAGAAAGAATGGAGAGAGAATAAAGAGTGATAGAGAGAGACAGAGAGAATGGAGAGAGAGAGAGACAGAGAGAATGGAGAGAGGGAATAGAGAGAGAGAGAGAGAGAGAGAGAGAGAGAGAGAGAGAGAATGGGGAGAGAGAGTGGAGAAAGAGAGGGGATGGAGAAAGAAAGAGAGAGAGACAGAGAATGGAGAGAGAGTGAATGGAGAGAAAGAGAGAGAATAGAGAGACAGAATGGAGAGACAGAGTGAGACAGAGAGAGGGAATGGAGAGAGGGAATGGAGAGAGAGGGAATGGAGAGAGAGAGAGAGAGAGAGAGAGAGAGAGAGAGAGAGAGAGAGAGAGAGAGAGAGGAGGGGAGTGTGTATAGAAAAGGGGATGGAAAGAGAGAGGGAGAGAGAGACAATGGAGAGAGAGTGAATGGAGAGGGAGAGAGAGGGAATGGAGAGGGAGAATGAGGAAGAGAGAAATAAACAGAGAGAGGGACGGAGAGAGAGAGAGGGAGATGGAGAGGGAGAGAGAGAGGACGGTGGTTACGTGACTGCATAAAGGCCAGGACAACAAGGCTTAAAGCCAGCTTCTTCCCCGAGGCCAAGACAATTTCAACCTCACTGACTGATCCCTCACTACCTCAGTGAACTGCTGCTGCTGCTGCTACAGACATTATTACGGTAGCATTGCTAGCATGTATGTTAGCATTCATAGCAAAAGGATTTGAGTATAGGAGCAGGGAGGTTCTGCTGAGACCACACGTGGAGTATTGTGTACAGTTTTGGTCTCCAAATCTGAGGAAAGACATTCTTGCCATAGAGGGAGTACAGAGAAGGTTCACCAGACTGATTCCTGGGATGGCAGGACTTCCATATGAAGAAAGACTGGATAGACTCGGCTTGTACTCGCTGGAATTTAGAAGATTGAGGGGTGATCTCATAGAGACTTACAAAATTCTTAAGGGGTTGGACAGGCTAGATGCAGGAAGATTGTTCTCGATGTTGGGGAAGTCCAGAACAAGGGGTCATAGTTTAAGGATAAGGGGGAAGTCTTTTAGGACCGAGATGAAACATTTTGTTTTCACACAGAGAGTGGTAAATCTGTGGAATTCTCTGCCACAGAAGGTAGTTGAGGCCAGTTCATTGGCTATATTTAAGAGGGAGTTAGATGTGGCCCTTGTGGCTAAAGGGATCAGGGGGTATGGAGAGAAGGCAGGTACGGGACACTGAGTTGAATGATCAGCCATGATCACATTGAATGGCAGTGCAGGCTTGAAGGGCCGAATGGCCTCATCCTGCATCTATTTTTTACGTTTCTATGCTGCTGTCTTTGAACCATGCTGCTTTCTTTACTTTTTACTATTTATTCATAGGCTCATTATTACTTAGATTCTATTGTGGAAGGTTTTTATATAAGTTAGAGTTTATTGATGTCTTTACTGCACTATTACGCCAAAGATCCTATAGCGGATCACCACGAGATGTTCACACGTCCACACTCAGTCCGGGTCTGCGTTCCTGCAGCGACATCAATTCCTTCTTCTCGGTCGGATTGAACTTATTCACCCCCAGCCTGAAACAAGTCGAGGAATAAAGAGGAAATAAACAGATGAAACAACAGTGTCAATAACAGGGACGGGTTAATATTTCAACAACCCTCACAGAACAAAATCACAGGAGAAAGAAGCCCGCGGATGGATCCCCTGATATTTTATCACATTAAACATTAACACAAACACTCACTGAATCTGCTTCAGACATGGGTGGTTCAGTATGAGGTGGCGGAGAGCGGGGACAGATCGGTCTGTGAGGGAGTTGTCTACCAGGTGCAGCTCCGTCAGTGAGGGGTTTGTACTGAGAGCGGAGACGAGATCCTCGGCTCCAGAATCTGTGAGACCGACACTGTTCAGCCTGGAAATGAGAGAGAGTGAGGGTGAGGGACAGAGAGAGACATGAGACGGTGCAAAACCCCAGTGTTTATCAGTGACACAATTACTGATCATATTAATGTTCAGTGTCAGACACCCAGTGAGTGTAAACACAATCTCTCACAGTCTGGGACTTACCCCAGCATGGATATTTTACAGTCCGGGTTCCTCAGAGCCATAGACACCAGTCTCACTCCGGAATCTCCCAGTTTATTATCACCCAGGTGCAGCTCCATCAGTGAGGTGTTTGTCCTAAGAGCGGAGACGAGATCCTCGGCTCCTGAATCAGTGAGACCGACACCGTACAGCCTGGAGATGAGAGAGAATGAGGGTGAGGGACACAGACATGAGACGGTGCAAAACCCCAGTGTTTATCACTGACACATTTACTGATCATATTAATATTCAGTGTCAGACACCCAGTGAGTGTAAATACAATCTCTCACAGTCTGGGACATACCACAGTCTCTGTATTTTACAGTCCGGGTTCCTCAGAGCCGCAGACACCAGTTTCACTCCGGAATCTCCCAGTTTATTATCACCCAGCCACAGCTCCGTCACCGTGTGGTTCGCACTGAGAGCTGAGGCGAGATCTTCGGCTCCAGAACCTGTGAGACCGACACTGCCTAGCCTGGAGATGAGAGAGAGTGAGGGTGAGGGACACAGAGAGACAGGAGACGGTGCAAATCCCCAGTGTTTATCAGTGACACAATTACTGATCATATTAATGTTCAGTGTCAGACACCCAGTGAGTGTAAACACAATCTCTCACAGTCTGTGACTTACCCCAGTCTCTGTATTTTACAGTCCGGGTTCCTCAGAGCCGCAGACACCAGTTTCACTCCGGAATCTCCCAGGTCGTTGAATTCCAGTCTAAACACAAACAGACAGAGTAAGAAACAAACTGATACAAACCCCAGTGAGGCTGAGATAGATAACTTCTCCCAAACGGATATTTATGGAAACACCTCAGCACATCATTGAACAAATATTGAACACCAGCAACGTGTGTGTCAGTTTTTTCCTACGTTTGTTTTTTTAGTGTGTTTAAATGTATGTTTTTAATGTATCTCTGTGTGTCTTGTGTGGGGGGTGGTGTGGGGGGGGGGGGGGGGTAAGGGGGAAACCGTTTCGGTCGCCTCCTCCATGGAGAGGCGAGTTTTTCCATGTTGCCTCCCTCCCCCCCCCACCCCACCCCCCCCCCCCCCACCCCCCCCCCCCCCGTGGCCTAACATCGAGGATCTGTGCGGCCTTTCCTGGAGACGGGCCCGGGGCTTCAGCCGCAGCCGCACGCGGACTCTTGGCATGGAGCGGGCGAGCCATCGCCGGAGGGGAGCGGACCATTTATTCTCATTCCCCGACCGACCTACGACCAGGAAATGTTCCCCGTGCAGAGAACGGCGGCAGGGCAGGGCAGGCAACACGCGTGACCTGGACAAGGGAGGGTAAATTGGGAGGGGTGCCCCCCCCCCCGTGCACAGTGACGGCCGCTCGCTCGGCCCCATAGAAGAGGTGCTGGACGGAATAACAAAATAGTGAAACGATTTTGCAGTTCAGTGTTAGTGTCAAACGGACAGTTACCTCAAGTACTGACACTTGTGCAGAGCCGATGCCAGCCGCTGGAGACCTTCACACTGAATGCGGCAGTTCTCCAGATTGAGGCGTTTGATTGTATCACAGGGCACGATGACATGAGACAGGACTGCACAGTCAATCGGGGTCAGTCCCAGGTCACTGAATGAAAGTGTTTCCACAGATCCCAGTGTCTGCTGAGCCAGTGCAGGATTCTGAGACTCAAACAGGTAGTGCAGTGTGTTCAGGACCCTCCTTTTACCAAACATACTCCCTGCATTTCTAATCTGACGTTGAAACTCCTCCTTCACCCAGTCAATCACTCGGCAGATTGTTTCATTAGGAAATGGACCCAGAAACTCCTCCAGGATCCAAGCTGACCATGGGGAGGCGAGACCAGCGACAAAACGGAGAAATACTTCAAATCGCCCGTCTGTCGTGCTGTGGACTTCAGACAGGTGTTTCACGATATTCCTGGGATCTACAGTCAGGACTTGTGCGAGTGCGGCTACAAACTCTTGGATGGTGAGGTGCGGGAAGGTGTACACCACGCTCCGGGCTGAACCTTCTCTCTCCAAAAGTTCCATCAGGAACCCGGACAGGAACTGGGAAGGCTGCAGATTGTATTTGATCAAATCTCCATCTGTGAACACAATGTTCTTCTCGGCCACTCCTGTGAAGGCCATCTGACCAAGCCTCAGTAACACCTCACGGGGGCTCTCAATCTCACGGCCGTGGTTTTTCAGGATATGGTAAATAAAGTAACTATATAGTTGGGTGATGGTCTTGGGAACTCGCTGCGGGTCCCGGTGTGTTTGTGTGAAGAAGGGGCCCAGTGTCAGGCCGAGGATCCAGCAGTAGGAGGGGTTGTAGCTCATGGTGTACAGGATCTCGTTCTCCTTCACGTGTTTGAAAACAGCTGCTGCCAACGTCTGATCTTCAAAATACCTGGTGAAATATTCCTTCCGTTCCTCACCAACAAATCCCAGGATTTCAGCCCGGACACTGATCTCTGCCTTTTCCAGTAAATGTAATGCAGTGGGGCGGGTGGTCACTAGCACTGAACATCCTGGGAGCAGCTTGTGCTGGATTAAACTGTACACAATGTCAGAAACTTCACACCACCACTCGGGATCTGGGCACTGGTGCTTAGGTTCTGTGTCTCTCCGACTGTCAGCAAAATCGATTCTGCCCTTGAATTCATCCAGACCATCGAATATAAACAGCAATCCCTCTGGGTTCTTCCAGACCTCTCCTAGTATATTCCCAAAGTAAGGATACTGATCCAGAATCAGTTCCCTCAGGGTTACTCTGCAGTTGATAGTGTTCAAATCCCGGAATTTGAAATTGAAGACAAACTGGAATTGTTGTAATATTTTTCCCCGTGGCCCAGTCATGAACAATCTTTTGCACCATTGTTGTTTTTCCGATTCCCGCGACTCCGGCCACTGATGCTGAACTTCCAGATTGGGATTTACTCCCGGAAAAGCTGCTGTGGAACAATTGATCAGTCTTGATTTTTTCCAATTTTCCCCGGAGACATTCCTCTCTCCACTCTTCATGGTCCCGGCCTCTTGCCAGCAGCTCATGTTCCACTAGTGTCCGATCTCGAACAGTGGAGATGATTGTCAGCTCAGCGTATCGATCAAGCAGCTGGAAATCCTTAAGCTTCTCCGACATCGGGATCGTGTTCACACTCAGTGTTTCAGTCTGTGCTTGCAGAGTCTCCTTGTATTTCCGTTGAACACCTTGCATGGGAAAAGGCAGATAATGCACACCATGTTAGATGGCTCAACTCAAAACTCAACATTAAAAACTACACGAATTAGTTCAATACTCTTCAAATCAATTCACTGACTCTTTGCTTATCTACCTCTTTGGTTACACTTGGACTATCCTTGATCGGACTTTCCTCGTTTTACCTTGCACTAAACGTTATTTCCTCATAGTTTATCTATACTGTAAATGCCTCGATTATAATCACATATTGTCTTTCTGCTGACTGGAAAACACGCAACAAAAGCTTTTCACTGTACCTCAATACATGTGACAATACACTAAACTCAGCTGAACCTGAATCTACAGACAAAGAAGCAATCCATTGCGAATCCCCGTGTCAGTCTAACAATTGTTTAGCCTTTGATCTTCTGATTTCCCATTCTAATGCTAATTTCCCATTTCAGTATGACATCAATTCTAACATCATTGGTGTGAACTGTACATTTCAACATTCACCTTCCAAATGAGAGGGTAATTCAGATAAACCTCTGGTGATGTTCATGTATTCTGGATCAGGACCTGTTGAAACCAACGAGCATTCATTAAACCAGACTTGAATAACATTGTTAACTCCAGCGTTTCAATGTGATATTCAGTTCAGTGTGTTGATTTACCGTACCGAGCTCCTGGATTTCTTTCAGTATTTTGTCCAGCTTTGGTAATTCATTCTGCATTTTTACAAAGGATTCCCACATCTCCCGTCGGGCACGGTTGCCCTTCTCCATCACCAGACTGAGGAAGAGTGTGGAACTGTCTCTGCGGTTTCCCTTTACCACGAGCTCAGCGACACTCTGAAGAACAACAATGAATATTTTGAGAAGTGACTGAGACAATGCTAATGGGGAGTGAATTAGCTGTTCGGTGATGGGATATTCTGGTAGTTTTGAGCATAGTGGCAGGCATTGATCTGCCTCTTCATACACCCATGACACTGTACTGACAAACTGTGTACTCCCAGAGTCCTGACAGTGGGAAACTCGCTTCACACCTGGCCGTGTCCAAGAACACAGCAGAGCACAGCACGGGAACAGGCCATTCAGGCCAATGATGGCTGTGTTGAAATTGATGTGAAATTGATCCAATTCCTTTTGGCCTCACATGGACTCTATACCACTAGGAATGGACGTGTCCAGTGCAACCTGCATTTCTTCCTGCTCTGCATTATGAAGCCATTATGTTCTTTCATCCACATTCTTACCCTCTGTGAGCTGGCATTCACTCATTGACCAGATAACATTTTTATTTTTATTCCTACCCCAGTTTTACCCGATCAAAGACATTCCTCTCTTGTACATTTCCTGCAGCTCATCCCCTCCTTTCACTGCACATTAACTCGGCATCTCTTCCCACAGATGGGTAAATAACTGAACTGCTGAATATTTTTTTTAATACCGTAGATTTTTGCAAATGTAATTGTGTTTATTTTATTTGTCAATTGAATTGTAAGCGAACAGTTTAATGTCTTAGATTAATCTAGCAGGTCAGACAGCATCTCTAAATACTAAGTTGTTTTGTGCAGCACATTGTGTGTTTGTTTGTAAACCAGCATCTGCAGTTCTTGTGCAGAATGCCCTTTGTGGTTCAATGAACTGAGCTAAAAGTGACCAATGAGACAGATGACACTTGAGAAGTATTATCGTTTTTGATTCTGGTTTACAAGTTTACTGCTCCCTGACCATTGTGCTAAGATGCATGTGTAGGAAGAACAGCTGGATCAGAATGGAACATTCTCAGAAATCCCAGGTCACAGGTTTTATTCCTGCTACCAGGCCTACAGGACGCAAACTGATCAGAGATCAGTGTCTCCATTGCACTATTCAGTGCGAGGTGAGTGGCACTGTATTGGTGACTCTTCCCCGCCAATGCCGTCAGTTCTGTGACAGGAAACAGAAGTCACCGTGTTCCTTTCACTTACCCCGTGTTCTTGTTCATTGAAACATTCCTCCTGTCTCATCGTGAAGCCGAGACGTTCAACCCTTTCTTCAATCGCCTGTTTCAGTCTCTCCAGATAGAATTTTGTGAGTTGGAACAATTGGTAGTCGCTCCAGTGTGTCAGGAGCTCAGAGAATGTGGGCATTAGATCTGTGTATACAAAGAGGGAAACTAAACACCATATAAATCAGTCCCCTTGGCTCCCGCTGAAACAGGCATCCACCCCCCCCCCCCCCCCCCCCCCCATATTAGAATAAGACACAATGTGCTGCAGTCACTTGGCGGGTGAAACAGCATCTCTGGAGAATATGGATCGGTGACGTTTCAAGTCTGGACCCTTCTTCAGATGGCGGGGAAGGAAGAGACATGTGGACAAGAGGAGGGACAGGTCAAAGCCTGACAAGTGAAGTGGATACAGGTGAGATGAGGTTTTGATAGATTGATGGTCAGACAAAGGCCAGAGATGAAAAGGCAGAAGATATGAGACAAAGGGATTGAAGAGTTGTGAATTGTGAAGCTAGAGGAGAAATGCAGGTGAAATGGGGGAGGAAGGGGGAAATCTGTGCAAGAGTTAAAATAGGTAGCAACTTGTTGATCCAGTCGGCTTTGGCAGATCGAGCACAAAGCACTTGGCGAGTCTATGCCTTGTGTCAACTGTGGCTAACCATTGTAATTCTTCCCATTCCAACCACTCTGTCCTTGGCCACACGCTACTTGGTGGAACAACATCTCCAATTCCGCTTGGGTAGCTTACAATCCAATGGTGTGAACATTGAATTCTCAGATTTTAAACAACTAACCACCCCATCCCCTCCTGATTTCCACCCATTCTTCCCCCCGGCATGACTCATCAATTAGAGAAGTGAGTATAGAAGTTGGGCTGTCATGTTACAGTTATACAACACATTGACGAGGCAACATTTGGGGTGTTGTATTCAGTATTGGACACACTTATATGAATATTATTGTCAAACTGGAAAGATATGTTTATGGTTGCCAGGTTTCGAGGGCCAGGAGTATAGGCAGAGGTTAAGCATACTAGGACTTTATTTCTTTGAGCGCATGAAGATGGGGGTGATCTTATAGAGGTGGATTAAATCATGATGGGAATAGAGAGGGTAAATACACTGAGACTTTGACCCAGATGGGAAGCTGGAACCAAGGTACATAGGTTTAAGACGAGAGGGAAAGATTCAATAGAAATCAGGAATTTTCACACAGAGCATGGTGGGCATATGGAACAAGCTACCAGAGGAGGCAGTTGAGCCAGGTGCTATCACAAAATTTTAAACATATTTGGATAGGTACATGGACCGCAGGATATGGGACAAATGCAGGAAGGCACGAACAGTGTTGATGGGCATGTGTGCATGGGACGTTGAAGGACGAGAAGCCGAAGCGAAGAAGTGGGAGCCCAGATACCGAACGGAAATGACGCTGAAAAGCCAGGATACCGAACGGAAAAGACGCCGAAAAGCCAAGATACTGAACGGACACAACGCCGAAAAGCCAAGATACCGAACGGACACAACGCTGAAAAGCCAAGATACTGAACGGACACAACGCCGAAAAGCCAAGACACCGAACGGACACAACGCTGAAAAGCCAAGATACCGAACGGACACAACGCTGAAAAGCCACATAATCGAACAGACACAACGCCGAAAAGCCAAATAACCTAACAGACAAAACGCCGAAAAGCCAAATAACCGAAAGGGCACGACGTAGTTTCCATTCAGTTATTTGGCTTTTCGCTGTTGTTTGTGTTCGGTATCTTGGCTTCCACTTCTTTGCTTCAGCTTCTCATCCTTCGACCGTTGATGGGACATCTTGGGCCAAAGAACCCGTTTCCTTACTCTACAAGTCTATGACTTTATGAATTAGATTAACGCAGACAAACTGGGAGGAAATACGTAGAATAGTGCAGCACAGCAACTGCTCTTCAATCCCCATTATCTGCACCAACAATATCATGCCAATGTGAACTAATCTCATCGACCTGCTCATGGACTGGATCCCTCTGATCCCTGACTTTGCCAGTCATGTGTCAGTCTAAACAGCTTTCCCACCAACTCCTCAGGCAGGATGTCCCAGGAACCTACCAAAGTCTGCGTAAAAAACTAGTCCAGCCTGTCACCTTTAAACATTCCTCTCTCACCGGAACCCCTTTCCCTCCAGTAAGAGACCTCCCCACCTTGGGAACAAGACTGACAATATCTATGCCCCTTATATTGTATACTAGACTAAGTGGAACCCGTTGGGTCCCATGTTCACAAGGGGGCTGGTCCCCCAACGCAATATTCCACCTGTCCACTAATTCCAATATTGGACGCCAGTGGGGGGTGGGGGGCTTTCTGGAGCGCTAATATGGGTGTTGTGGGCCGAAGGGACAGGTTTCCAGAGGCCTAGTATGGACATTGTGGGCCGAATGGATTATTGGGTTGGCAGCTCAGTCACTCAGGCCTGGAGGGCTGGCAGCTCAGTCACTCAGACCTGGTGGGCTGGCAGCTCAGTCACTCAGGGCTGGCAGTTCACTCACGGCTATTTCTTGAAATTCCATTTCAGGCTAGCAAATCCTATTTCATAGCGTTTCAAGCAGAGTGCAGGTCAGCAAATCCAATTTCATAGCATTTCAAGCAAAGTGCAGGCCAGCAAATCCAACTTCATAGCATTTTAAGCAGAGAGCAAGCCAGAAAATCAAGTTTCATAGCATTTCAAGCAGAGTGTAGGCCAGCAAATCCAATTTCATAGCATTTCAAGCAGAGTGCAGGCCAACAAATTAAATTTCATAGCATTTCAAGCAGTACAGAGGGGGGTGTGGGAGGGGGGAGCAGGAGGGTGGGGGAGCGGGAAGGGGGGAGAGCAATAAGGGGGAGAGCTATAAGGGGGAGAGCGGGGAGGGGGGGAGCTGGAGGGGGGGCTAACGTTTATACCCCGAGATGTCGTCAAGTCCACTCTCAGTTCGGGTCTGGTTCCCAGCAGATTCTTCAGCTGGTTCTCACCATCTGCACTGAACTTATTCGCCCCTAGCCTGAAACAGGTTGTGGAATAAAGATGAAATAAACAGATGAAACAACAGTGTCAGTAACAGCGACTGTGGTTAATATTTCACCAACACTTACAGAACAAAATCACAGGAGAAGCCCGCGGATCCCCGGATATTTTTTAACATTAAACATTAACACAAACGCTCACCACATCAGCTTCAGTCTTGGATGGTTCAGTATGAGGTTGAGGAGAGCGGGGACAGATCGGTCTGTGAGGGAGTTGTGTGTCAGCTCCAGCTCCGTCAGTGAGGTGTTTGTACTGAGTGCGGAGACGAGATCCTCGGCTCCAGAATATGTGAAACCGACATATTCCAGCCTGGAGATGAGAGAGAATGAGGGTGAGGGACACAGAGACAGGAGACGGTGCAAATCCCCAGTGTTTATCAGTGACTCAAATACTGATCATATTAATGTTCAGTGTCAGACACCCAGTGAGTGCAAACACAATCTCTCACAGTCTGGGACTTACCCCAGTCTCTGTATTTTACAGTCCGGGTTCCTCAGAGCCGCAGACACCAGTTTCACTCCGGAATCTCCCAGGTCGTTGAATCCCAGTCTAAACACAAACAGACAGAGTAAGAAACAGAATGATACAAACCCCGGCGAGGCTGAGATAGATAACTTCTCCCAAACAGATATTTATGGAAGAACCTCAGCACATTATTGAATAAATCTCTGTGGATGTGGTGTTTGGTGACTCACCATTTATTCTCATTCCGTGACCGTGAAATGTTCCCCGAGCAGAGAACGGCGGCAGGCAACAAGCGCGGCCCAGGGGAAGGGGTCGATCACCGGTGACCCGGGGGAGGAGGGGGGAGTGGAGACGACCATCGGTGACCCAGGGGAAGGTGGGTAAAGTAGGAGGGGTGCCCCCCGTGCATAGTGAGGGCCGCTCGGCCTCATAGAAGGGGTGCTGAACGGAATAACAAATATAATGGAACAATTTTACAGTTCAGTGTTAGTGTCAAACGAAAGGTTACCTCAATTCCTGACACTTGTGCAGAACCGGTCCCAGCCACCAGAGACCTTCACATTGAATGCAGCATCTCCACAGATCAAGTTGTTTGATTGTATCACAGGGCCTGATGACATGAGACAGGACCACACAGTCAATTGTGGTCAGTCCCAGTCCCTGGAAATGAAAGTGTTTCCACAGGTCCCAGTGTCTGCTGATCCAGTGCAGGATTCTGAGACTCAAACAGGCAGTGCAGCATGTTCAGGAGCCTCCTTTTACCATACGCACTCCCTGCATTTCTAATCTGACGTTGAACCTCCTCTTTCACCCAGTCAATCACTCGGCAGATTGTTTGATTAGGAAATGGACCCAGAAACTCCTCCAGGATCCAATCTGACCATGGGTAGGCGAGACCAGCGACAAAACGGAGAAATACTTCAAATCGCCCGTCTGTCGTGCTGTGGACTTCAGACAGGTGTTTCACGATATTCCTGGGATCTACAGTGAGGACTTGTGCGAGTGCGGCTACAAACTCTTGGATGGTGAGGTGCGGGAAGGTGTACACCACGCTCCGGGCTGAACCTTCTCTCTCCAAAAGTTCCATCAGGAATGCAGACAGGAACTGGGAAGGCTGCAGATTGTATTTGATCAAATCTTCATCTGTGAACACTATGTTCTTCTTGGAGACTCCAGTGAACGCCATCTGACCAAGCCTCAGTAACACCTCACGGGGGCTCTCAATCTCACGGCCGTGGTTTTTCAGGATGTGGTAAATAAAGTAGCTATAGAGTTGGGTGATGGTCTTGGGAACTCGCTGCGGGTCCCGGTGTGTTTGTGTGAAGAAGGGGCCCAGTGTCAGGCCGAGGATCCAGCAGTAGGAGGGGTTGTAGCTCATGGTGTACAGGATCTCGTTCTCTTTCACGTGTTTGAAAACAGCTGCTGCCAACGTCTGATCTTCAAAATACCTGGTGAAATATTCCTTCCGTTCCTCACCAACAAATCCTAGGATTTCAGCCCGGACACTGATCTCTGCCTTTTCCAGTAAATGTAGCGCAGTGGGGCGGGTGGTCACTAGCACTGAACACCCTGGGAGCAGCTTGTGCTGGATTAAACTGTACACAATGTCAGACACTTCACACCAACACTCGGGATCTGGGCACTGGTGCTGAGGTTCTGTGTCTCTCCGACTGTCAGCAAAATCGATTCTGCCCTTGAATTCATCCAGACCATCGAATATAAACAGCAATCCCTCTGGGTTCTTCCAGACCTCTCCTAGCATATTCCCAAAGTAAGGATACTGATCCAGAATCAGTTCCCTCAGGGTTACTCTGCAGTTGATAGTGTTCAAATCCTGGAATTTGAAATTGAAGACAAACTGGAATTGTTGTAATATTTTCCCCGTGGCCCAGTCATGAACAATCTTTTGCACCATTGTTGTTTTTCCGATCCCCGCGACTCCGGCCACTGATGCTGAACTCCCAGATCGGGATTTACTCCGGGAAAAGCTGCTGTGGAAAAATTGATCAGTCTTGATTTTTTCTAGTTTTCCCCGGAGACATTCCTCTCTCCACTCTTCATGGTCCTGGCCTCTTGCCAGCAGCTCATGTTCCACCAGTGTCCGATCTCGAACAGTGGAGATGATTGTCAGCTCAGCGTATCGATCAAGCAGCTGGAAATCCTTAAGCTTCTCCGACATCAGGATCGTGTTCACACTCAGTGTTTCAGTCTGTGCTCGCAGAGTCTCCTTGTGTTTCTGTTGAACATCTTGCACAGGAAAAGGCAGATAATGCACACCATGTTAGATGGCTCAAATCAAAACTCAACATTAAAAACTACAAGAATGAGTTCAATACCCTTCCATTAAATCAATTCACTGACTCTTTGGTTGTCTACCTCCTTGGTTAGGCTCGGAATATCCTTGATCGGACTTTCCTCGTTTTACCTTGCACTAAATGTTATTCCCTCATAGTTTATCTATACTGTAAATGGCATGGTTATAATCACATATTGTCTTTCTGCTGACTGGAGAACACGCAACAAAAGCTTTTCACCGTACCTCAGTACATGTGACAATACACTAAACTAAGCTGAACCTGAATCTACAGACAAAGAAGCAATCCATTGTGAATCCCGTGTCAGTCTAACAATTGCTTAGCCTTTGAACTTCTGATTTCCCATTCTGCAAAGCTCTGAATATTCAGTATTACATCAATTCTAACAAGTCATTGGTCTGAACTGTACATTTCAACACTCACCTTCCATATGAGAGGGTAATTCAGATAAACCTCTGGTGATGTTCATGTATTCTGGATCAGGACCTATTGAAATCAACAAGCATTCATTAAACCAGACTTGAATAACATTGTTAACTCCAGCGTTTCAAGGTGATATTCAGTTCAGTGTGTTGATTTACCGTACCGAGCTCCTGGATTTCTTTCAGTATTTTGTCCAGCTTTGGTAATTCATTCTGAATTTTCACAAAGGATTCCCACATCACCCGCTGGGCACGGTTGCCCTTCTCCATCACCAGACTGAGGAAGAGTGTGGAACTGTCTCTGCGGTTTCCCTTTACCACGAGCTCAGCGACACTCTGTGAAGAACAACAATGAATATGTTGAGAAGTGACCGAGACAAGATTCAAGATTCAAGAGAGTTTATTGTATTTACAATATATATTCATGATTTGGACGAGGGAATTGAATGCAACATCTCCAAGTTTGCGGATGACACGACGCTGGGGGGCAGTGTTAGCTGTGAGGAGGATGCTAGGAGGCTGCAAGGTGACTTGGATAGGTTGGGTGAGTGGGCAAATGCATGGCAGATGCAGTATAATGTGGATTAATGTGAGGTTATAAACTTTGGTGGCAAAAACAGGAAGGTAGACTTATCTGAATGGTGGCCGACTAGGAAAAGGGGAGATGCAACGAGACCTGGGTGTCATGGTACACCAGTCATTGAAAGTAGGCATGCAGGTGCAGCAGGCAGTGAAGAAAGCAAATGGTATGTTAGCATTCATAGCAAAATGATTTGAGTATAGGGGCAGGGAGGTTCTACTGCAGTTGTACAGGGTCTTGGTGAGACCACACCTGGAGTATTGCGTACGGTTTTGGTCTCCAAATCTGAGGAAAGACATTCTTGCCATAGAGGGAGTACAGAGATGGTTCACCAGACTGATTCCTGGGATGTCTGGACTTTCATATGAAGAAAGACTGGATAGACTTGGCTTGTACTCGCTAGAATTTAGAAGATTGAGGGGGGATCTTATGGAAACTTACAAAATTCTTAAGGGGCTGAACAGGCTAGATGCAGGAAGATTGTTCCCGATGTTGGGGATGTCCAGAACAAGGGGTCACAGTTTAAGGATAAGCGGGAAATAATTTAGGACCGAGATGAGAAAAACATTTTTCACACCGAGTAGTGAGTCTCTGGAATTCTCTGCCACAGAAGGTAGTTGAGGCCAGTTCATTGGCTTTATTTAAGAGGGAGTTAGATGTGTCCCTTGTGGCGAGAGGGATCAGGGGGTATGGAGAGGAGGCAGGTACGGGATACTGAGTTGGATGATCAGCCATGATCATATTGAATGGTGGTGCAGGCTCGAAGGGCCGAATGGCCTGCGCCTTTACCTATTTTCTGTTTCTATGTGTCCCTTATAGGACAATGAAATTCTTGCTTTGCTTCAGCCCAACAGAACGTAGCAGGCATGAATACAAAACAGGTCAGTGTGTCCATATACCATACATATGGTATATATATACACACACACATACATAGACACACACATATGAATAAATAAACTGATAAAGTGCAAATAAACAGATAATGGGCTATTAATGTTCAGAGTTTTGTCCGAGCAGAGTTTAATAGCCTGATGGCTAATGGGGAGTGAATTAGCTGTTCAGTGATGGGATATGCCGGTAGTTTTGAGCATAGTGGCAGGCATTGATCTGCCTCTTCGTACACCCATGACACTGCTGACAAACAGTGTACTGCCAGAGTCCTGACAGTGTGAATCTCACTTCACACCTGGCAGTGTCTGAGAACACAGCAGAGTACAGCACGGGAACAGGCCATTTAGGCCAATGATGTCTGTGTTGAAATTGATGTGAAATTGATCCAATTCCTTTTGGCCTCACATGGACTGCATTCCACTGGGAATGGACGCGTCCAGTCCAACCTGCATTTCTTCCTACCTCAGTTTTACCCGATCAAAGACATTCCTCTCTTGTACATTTCCTGCAGCTCATCCCCTCCTTTCACTGCACATTAACTCAGCTTCTCTTCCCACAGATGCGTTACTGACCTGCTGAATATTTTTTTAATATTGTAGATTTTAGCAAATGTACTTTTGTTTATTTTATTTGTCATTTGAATGATAAGCGAACAGTTTAATGTCTTAGATTAATCCAGCAGGTCAGACAGCATCTCTAAATACTGAGTTATTTTGTGCAGCACATTGTGTGTTTTTTTGTAAACCAACATCTGCAGTTCCTTGTGCTTGTGCAGAATGCGCTTTGTGGTTTAATGAACTGAGATAAATGTGACCAATGAAACAGATGAAACTTGAGAAGTATTATCGTTTTTGATTCTGGTTTACAAGTTTACTGATCCCTGACCGTTGTGCTAAGATGCATGTGTAGGAAGAACAGCTGGATCAGAATGGAACATTCCCAGCAATCCCTAGCTCCGAGGTTTTATTCCTGCTACCAGGTCTACAGGGGGCAATCTGATCACAGATCTGTTGCTCAATTAGTGTCTCCAGTGTCAACCCAGGCAGTGCGAGGTGAGTGGGACTGGCATTCCCCCAATGCCATCAGTTCTGTGACAGGAAACGGAAGTCACCGTTTTCCTTCCACTTACCCCGTGTTCTTGTTCATTGAAACATTCCTCCCGTCTCATCGTGAAGCCGAGACGTTCAGCCCTTTCTTCAATCGCCTGTTTCAGTCTCTCCAGATAGAATTTTGTCAGCTGGAACAATTGGTAGTCGCTCCACTGTGTCAGGAGCTCCTGGAATGTAGGCGTTAGATCTGTGTGTACAAAGTGAGAAACTAAACACCATCTGAATCAGTCCCCTTAGCTCCCGGTGCAACAGTAACCCTCATCCTGACTGTTCCTGCCCCCTAATTAGAATGATCAAAACAGAATATCGGAATAAGACAATGTGCTGGAGGAACTCAGTGGGTCAACCATCATCTCTGGAGAATATGGATCGGTGACGTTTGAAGTCTGGATCTTTCTTCAGGCTGATTGTGGTGGCGGTGAGTGGGGAGAAATGTAGACAAGAGGAGGGACAGGTCAAAACCTGGTAAGTAAGGTGGATACAGGTGAGGTTTTTGATAGGCATAATTGGAGAAAGACCAGAGATGAAAAGACAGGTGTGAAATAAAAGGAAAGATGCGAAATGAATGAAGGTGGAAAGGGAGAAGGGAGAAATCTGCACGAGGAGTAAAAATGGTTAGCAACCGGAAAAAGCGTAAGTGTATAGCAAAACAGTCGCCGAGTCTGTGCTTTTTCTCGCCAATTCCCGACCATTGTAACTCTCTTCCCATTCCCATAGCAACCTCTCTGTCCTTGGACACATGCTCACTTGAGGAACAGCACCTCAAATTCCGCTTGGCTAGCCTACAATCCAATGGTATGAACAGTGAATTCTCCAATTTTAAGTAACAATCCAAACCGCACACCCACATTATTCCCCCCCCCCCCCTCCCGCCCCCACACTCTCCACTGTTTCGCATCGATTTCTCCCCTCCCCATTTCCTGCTGTTATGGTTCAATGCTCTTAAACAGGCAAGAACGCAAATAAAATCAGTGATCATACAATACAGTCTTTATTTCACCAGGCGGGAGTGGTAAAAACTCTTTACAGTATGCAGATTACAGACTATACAGAGTTCTCATCCCCACACAAAGGGGCAGAGATCTAATTACATATATATACTCCAATAACCAAAAGATTCAGCAATACCTTATCTACAGATCATAGTACAGCTTCTTGCTTGTTAAGATTGACAGCTTCTTTAGATTGACAGGTTCTTCTGACAGAGGGTTAGCCATATATGGTTATATGAGAAGGCTATATTTCTGCATTTTGTTTTTTTCTATTTATGACATACATTATAATCTTATAGAACAAAGGTTAGTGCCAAGAGTTTGAATCCATCTAATGTTTATATTATCGAGGAGACATTTATGAAGCTGTACTTGTTATCTCGCTTATGTTATTGGAAGGGGAACATCAACAGTTTCTTAGCTTTGTTAAGGTTAGTGTGTTTCGCTGGCTTTGCAATTTAATAGGAGAAGGTTAAAGCTTGTCTTAGTTTCAGCTGAATCCATTTTGTAAATTGAAATCTTTTTTTTCAAACTTCCATACTGCCTCCTATATTCCCTTCTTTATTTTCACGATCTCCAACATTCAATCCTTCTGTTGAACACCTGGGTTTTTTCATCTCTAGCCTTTGTTCAACTACCAACCTATCAAAAAAAAACCTCCTCAATAATATCCATCTCACTTGCCAGGCTTTGTGATGCTGCTCCTCTCTGCCAGCTTACAGCTGCACTCTAACAATCAGTCTGAAGCATCGGGGAGGCTGAGGCAGCGTCTGAACATGGGAGGGTTGGATCGTGTGTGACTCGGGGAGGATGTGATGGTTTGACCCAGGGAGCTTGGGATCCAGGAGGATGTGATGGTGTGTGACACAGGGAGCATGGGTCCCAGGGGGATGGTACATTGTCTGACCCAGGGAGGATGTGATGGTGTGACCCAGGGAGCATGGGTCCCAGGGGGATGGGACAGTGTGTGGCCCAGGAAGGGTGGACATTTGGAGTGTGTGATCATCTCCATAGCCGGTGTTCAGACAGAGAACAAATCACAGCAAAAAACACAGTAGACGAATGCCATGATGAATAGGTGCAGATGCACTTATCACCCAAGGCAACACTGTAGTTGATGCCAGCTAATCTCCCTAGAATTACCTTCCACATGCATGAACCACCCAGCTTACTCATGGATAATGGAAACATCTTGCAAATTGCTCTTCTTCAACCACGTCTGTCCCACCCATCACCATCGCTCCACTCTCTGTTGCCTCATGCTCCCTGCTTCAATGATACTTTGTCATGTGTACCTAAGTTCAGTGATCACCCTCCTTTACACGAGGATCTGGAGAGGAATGGATACACTATCTATTATTTACATTACTAAAGTAAGATCTTGACCGCTTTTGACGCGCTATGCTTTGATTTCCAAGAGAACGCCTCCACCTACGGCCATCATTTTTGGCCACCTCGCTCAGAGCCCCCTTCCGCCGGACTGGGCGGGAGGGTTTTTCCCATCGATTGAAAAAATCAGAGAGATATTAATGTTTTAAAAAAAATTTGCCATTCTCTCTGCTGCCCCCACTGGTGGCAGGGGGAAGGGACCAAAAAAACCCGGAAGTGTCGTGCATCACTCAGTCTCTGCCAGACGGAGGAAGCGAGAGGGTCACAGCTCTCTGTGCTGCGAATAACACTGAACGCACGTCTACTCCACGGTGAGTCCCCGGGATGTGGTTTTCAGCAAACGAGTGTGTTTTGTTGGCTTGCTAAGTGTTTTTGACCATTTGCCTTGTGTTACCCAAGTTCAGTGATCATCCTCCTATACACGAGGATTAGGAGAGGAGTAGATACACTATCTATTATATATTATATATATTAATGCACAGTCTTTTACCCAGAGGAGGAGAATCAAGAAACAATGATATAGGTTTCAGGTGGGGTCGGAGATTTTGTGGTAAAATCGGTACATGGATAGGATTGTGTTTATGGGATATTGGCCTAACGCAGGCTCGTGGGGACTATAGTAGATCGGCCATGTTGTTTGACATGTCCAAAGTGGGCCGAAGAGCCTTGTTCCATGCCGTGTGCCTCTATGACTCTGAGGCACAACTTGGACCATAATAACTCCAACAGTGCAGACTACACAGAGTCCAAACACGTTTTATGCACCATCTTATACTCTTCACTTTCTCAGAAAGCCTCTCCCCAGTCACTGCATTAATGCACATCTGAATCTTCAATGAGGATGATTCATCACCTCTACCATCACCCCCTCTGTCCTTTCAACTACTGCCAGCAAGTTCGCAGACCAGGAAGGTTTAGAAGGGTTTGGACCCAAATGCAGGCAGGTGGGACCAGTGCAGATGGGGCATCTTGGACCGAGGAACCTGTTTCCTTGCTGTACGAGTCTATGACTATATGATTTGGATTAACGAAGCCAAACAGGAGATGATACACAGAACATAGAATAGTGCAGCAATGGGACCTGGCCCTTGAGATGCCCCATATCTGCAGCAACAATATCATACCAATTTGATCTAATCCCATCCACCTGCTCATGGACTGGATCCCTCTGTTCCCTGACTGGGTCAGACATGTGTCAGTCTAAACAGCGTTTCCACACCTCCTCAGGCAGCACCTTCCAGGAACCAACAAGGTCTGTGTAAAAAACTAGTCCAGCCTGTCCCCTTTAAACATTCCTCTCTTCAGTAAGAGACATCCCCACCCTGGGAACACGAACTGACATAGATGCCCCTTATATTCTATACTTCTATTAGGCCTCCACTCAGCCACTCAGATAAAATAATCCAATCGTTGTCTGCCTTAACACAGACCATATTTCCAACTGAAGTGTATTCTAGTGGATCATTTGACAGCTTTCCCCATGATCCACAATTTTACAAACAGTTCTATTGTTTTTGAACTTACTAACTCGACCACCTACGTTTTTGTCCAAATCATAGACATGATCAGAAATTGCAGAGGTTCCAGAACTGATCCTTGCAGAATACTATTGGTCACGAACCTCATCAGAATAACACTTCTCCGCCACTATTCCTCTCTCATGTTTCCCCTCGCTCTAACCCCTTTTTTTCCCGTTCAAGCCCCCACAGTCTTCACCATTCTGCAGCATCCACTCCCCTCCATTTCACTCACCAGCTCCTTGGATGAGACTCGATGATTCCTTGTTTGGTGGATCTTGGTCATTATGGATTTCGCCACTTGGGTCAGTTCCAGGGCCGTGAACCACATCTCCTATTCCTCTCCCTCTGGACTGACATTGTTCCCTTTCCTCTTCAGCGGGTTCACATTCCAATGACGTTTGGCTCTCAATCCCACTTTGCTTTTCTGTCATTGTTCCTCTGTTCTGATCATCATTCTTTGATGAGGTGCCTGGCCAAAGTCTTTTGAAGACCTTGCGCACTTGTGTTAATTTCCTACCTGAAAAAAAAACATTAATTGCAGGTTACAGAGAAATTTCTAATTGAGAAAACCACAGGTTTAGAATAGCTGGCAGGAATCTAAGCTGACAATGCCACATTAAGTTAGCTGTAATCTAATAAGGCCGCTTCTAAGAAACTTCAGACATAGTACAAAATGCACATTATTTTGTAAATCTAACTACTATGTACAAACTTCAAGAAAATAAACAAAATTGTTAATTCTAAAGTGAATTAATGACTTGAAAGTGAATTTTAATTACTTTGTTGTGACTGCTTTTTGTGGGAAAGTATGTGAATATTTGGTTCAACATGTAGGTACACAGTTTCAGCTGATCTTCTAGATGGGTATCCGTCATTTGTGACAAGGGCATCTTGATTTGGGTTAGGTAGGAGAATGTAGAATCACAGCAATAAGTGGTTGAAAAGCAAGAAAGCATTTTTCTGCGGGGAGGATTATTTTGTTGAAATCTTTTACTCTTTGATATTTTAAATACGTTCACTTTAAGATTAAAAATAATAAAAGACGAACAAAAACATATTAATAAAATTAAAATGATTTGTTCTACAAAATTTGGATTCATTCAAAAGGCCGCACCTAATGGCCTAGAAGGCCGCATGTGGCCTTAAGGCCGCAGGTTTCCCACCCCTGGATAAGAGCGTGGAAGAAGCTGTCCTTGAATCTGGTGCTATGTTATCTCCATTTATCTATATAATTAAAATTCTGATCTTCACTTCCTGTTTGCACTGCATATTGATTTTAGAAAAAATGTTACCACTTATGGCTGTGATTTTTGGCCATCTTACTCAGAGTCCACATCTGCTGCGCAGGACAAGAGGATTTTTCCCATTGATTAAAATTAAAAGACTTATGTTTAAAAAATGTTGAGATTCTCTCTCCTGTCAATCACGCCATGAAGGCCATGCCCCTTGTGGTGGGAGGGGAAGGGACTATAAAATCCGGAAGTGTGGATGTGCGTCAGTTCTCTGCAAGATGGCGTGCGACAGGTCATAACTCTCAGTCTGGGCTGTGAATAACACTGAACACATGTCTACTAAACTGTGAGTGGTTTTACTGACCTGTGAGAGCCTTAATGTGGTTTCAAAATGTGGTTTGAAAATGCAAAAGTGTGTTTAGGTTTGAAAATGCAAAGGTTGCCTTTTGGTTTGAAGATGCTGAAGTGTGTTTTTGTTTGAAAATGCTAAGGTGTGTTTTGGTTTGAAAATGATAAAGTTGCCTTTCGTTTGAAAATGCCAAAAAATTGCCTTTGGTTTGAAAATGCCAAAGTTGCCTTTGGTTTGAAAATGCAAAAGCTGCGTTGCCTTATTAAAAAAATGCACTTGAGTTTGGTGGCCTTGCACCCTGCCTGAAGTGGAATTTCAAGGAATAGCCTTGACTGCCAGCCCACCAGCCGTGAGTGATCTGCCAGCACACCAGGCTTGAGTGACTGAGTGCCAGCCCAAGAATCCATTTAGCCCACAAATGTCCATACTAGCCCTCTGGAAACCAGTCCCTTCAGCCCACAACACCCATGCCAGTGCTCCAGAAAGCCACCCCCAGCGACTAATACTGGAATGGGTGGAGAGGTGGAATATTGCTCTGGTGGCCCAGCCCTCCCGTGTGACGCTGGGATCCAACGGGTCCCACTTAGTCTAGTCTAATGTAAAATGTGGATGCTTAGTACTTTGAGATCATCTGATAATTATGTTCCAAGTATTCCTGATTTTGGCATAGCAGTTATCTGCCAGAAATTCTAATCACTTGACTAAGCATTTCTACTGCTGCAACTGGATTTGAACCTGTATTTGTGGATGATTAGTCAACATGTTAGACGGAGAAGTGACATTTCAAGTTTAATCCTGATAAAGGCACGTTGACACATGTTGGAGGGATAAATAAAACCAGGATATTCACCATGAATGACAAGGGCCTGGAGACCACTGGGAAACACCCATACAAACCCAAGCACAGGCTTGGCGATCACTTCGCCCAACACCTCCGCTCGGTTCGCAATAACCAACCTGATCTCTTGACGGTTCAGCACTTCAACTCCCCCTCCCATTCCCTATCCGACCTTTCAGTCCTGGGCCTCCTCCATGGCCAGAGTGAGGCTCACCATAAATTGGATGAGCAGCACCTCATATTTTGCTTGGGCAGTTTACACCTCAGCGGTATATGAACATTGACTTCTCCAATTTCAGGTAGTCCCTGCTTTCTCCTCCCCTTCCCAGCTCTCCCTCAGCCCACTGTCTCACCTTCTTCCTTTCTTTTTCCTGACCCACCCCCCCCCCCCAGCCTCACATCAGTCTGAAAAGGGTCTTGACCCGAAACGTCACCTATTTCCTTTGCTCCATGGATGCTGCCTCACCCTCTGAGTTTCTCCAGCAATTTTGTTTACATACAAATCCATAGATCCCTAAAGTCAGCAGCACACACAAAGACAGCATTTAACATTCTTGTCATTAGCTGCAGCATAGAATGCAAGTGAAGGGAGAAAAACGCCCTGATACAGGGAGTTGATTAAGCCTAAGCTGGAGGAGTGCGTTTTGCAATTCTGATCTTCATACTGGGGGAAGGATGCCTTTCGCACCGGAGACGATGCAGAGGAGATTCATCAGGATATTGCTCGGAAATGAATATTTCAATATACCATGCAGAGACTGGCATTGATTAAGTCGTGTTCCTTGAAAAAGAGTGTGATTTTATCAGACAATTCCTGCATCCGCCCACCTGTGACTGTGATGTCCCTGTAGATGTCAACCTCTCTGTGCTCAGCCCCGTTCCCTCTTCCCACTTCTGTTGTGTGAACATCATTTCTTGCATCAGGTTACACACCAATGACAGGGTTCTCATATATATATGTCACAGAAGGCCTACAAACGTTTTGTGTTCTTTGATGTAGAGGCCACTGAATCACCTCTCCAGTCACACGTTCAGCCATGATGTTTGTCAGGTGTTCAAAAATAGCTCTGGAATAAATATTAACATAAATAAATATCAGGTGATAATTGAATGTGAAGGAAGGACATTGCCTTGTGAACCAACAAACAGCATTAAAGTGCAGCGGAGATGTTAAATTATGAAAACACCCCTTCCAAACAATAGACAATATGTGCAGGAGTAGGCCATTCGGCCCTTTCAGCCAACAACTGCCATCCAATAGACAATAAACAATAGGTGCAGGAGATAGGCCATTCGGCCCTTCAAGCCAGCATTGCTATTCACTGTGTTCATGGGGATCATCCACAATCTAGTTCCCCGTTCCTGCCTTCTCACCATATTCCCCTGGACTCGGCTATTTTAAGAGTCCTATCTACTCTCTTCTTGAAAGCTATCCAGAGAACAGCCTTCATTGACCTCTGAGGGCAGAGAAACTCGCTTGTGATGAAAACAATGATGGTCTACCCTGCAAAAATTAACTACATGAGAAGCATGGAGTAGACTACCTAGCTCTTCATGTCTGCCCTGTCCATTCATAAGACTTTGTTGATCTATCAAAGGCAGCAATTCATCATCTGTGCCAGATCCCTGAAGCTTTCAAAACCCCCTGATCACCGTATCGCTATTCTAGACCAAATACGGCCAATCCCAAATCCACACCTCACTGTTTAGAGCTTAACTCACAGAGAAAGAGAACAAGTACACTCTGGTTGGGGAATTACTGTCACACTCTGTGGTCCTTTCTTACCACAAACCATGACCATTCAACAAAGCTCCACTACCTCCATGTTACCCATTGCCAAATTCTCCAACTAGCTGGAATGGGGAATAAATACAAAGGCATCCCCAACTCTGCTGGAAACTAGTCCCCGTGCTCCCATGGCACACTCCACCACATCCCTGGAGGTTCCATTCCAGAATAGAAGGTTTATATCCCAGGCCTAGGACTCTGCAGGGTCTCCATGATGATCAGGTGATGTCTGCCAGTACACCACCAGTCCCAACTTCACAGGAGAATTCACTCCGTCTCATCTCTAACAGGACGTGCCCAAACCCGCCCCAAAGGTTCATTGGACGGCGTTACAGGGAGCGAGCTGGATGACGGTCAGGTGCGAGGAGTGGGCCCAGGTCGGAGGTGTGAACTGGGTTCATGCTACAGCTCTTCAAGGTAGTGGAGGCGCCCCGTGGGGACACAATGGGGGTGAGGAAGGTCGGTTCAAGGACTGCACCTGGACATCGAGTCGCGGGGGAGGGTCGGATTTGGACTTTGATGCTGTGTAATATGTGCTTTAGAATTTCAAAACTGTACAGTTACATATTGAAACTACTGAACTGTGAACAAGTTACTGAAATGATTGAACAAGAACTGTTCCTTCTAGCAGCAGCTCTCCAATGATTCATCCTCAAACAACAGAGATGGTCTTGGGGCGCTATGGAGTCTTAAAGCATAGCGCCAGCCAGCTCCGTAAAAAATTCTGGAAAAAACGGGGACTTAAAAGACTTACCGGCTGCCTGCTTCACACTGCCTGCCGTATTTAAATATCGCAGGGTACGAGTGACGTTCATCAGCCGCTGCGACAAAACCATGACAGACGGTGCCCTACGACAAGACAAGGTTTTAAAGAACCGGGCAGTGAGCTCGGCGATCGTTCGGGAGAAGGCCTGGGAGAATGCTCGGATCAAGTAGGGCCAGCTCCCTGGAAGATGTCTCCAGGAAAGCCAGAGGCCACAGAAGGTGAGGATTTGAGAGCTTTTTTCTCAGCAGATGGCTTGGGATTTAGAAGCGAGAGTTAAAGGCAGAGAGAATGAAAAGCTATAAAGCAAGAAAAGAAAGAAATAAAGGGAGAATAAAGGAAGAAATTTCTCAAATTAATAATCAGATGGACTTATAATGAAAAATCAATGGAGTGAAATTCAAAAAAAAAAAAGGGATACAAAGTCAATAAATTGTATACATAAGTTTTAAGAAAGAATCAGAAAAACTGAAGAAAGAATTTATTAATATGATCCATAATATGGAACGCAAAGATGGAGGGTTTAAAACTTGAAAAAGTTAAAAAAAGGTGGGGGGGGACTTTCAAAATAAAAGATTGAGCCCTATTCGCAAATGTGGTGGAACAACACGGCAGATGGCCATGAAAAACCTTGAAAAGATAGCGGAGGCTGGTACTGTGTTACAGCCAGTGATAACAGAACAAAGTCGTATACTGGAGTTGTTATCTAAAGTAACAGAGAAATGCTCTCGCTAGAAGGCTATCAGAGAAGACAGAAACTTGAGAATGGCAGGGATTTCCGAAGGTCTAGAGAAACACGAAGGACACTCGAGAATTCACTGCTAAAACTACTGCAAGGTGTTTATCTTTGGCGATACGCCTGTAATAGCTCGTGCACATCGAGTCGTCAGACGACAGGACCTAGTTGTACAAACGGCCCCACATCCCCCAAGACAATGATTGTAAGTTACAATAATGATTTTATCCTGGAGGATATTATGCGGCGAGCTTCGTTTTTTTTTTTAGGGAGGAAAAAAAGAATCTGACATTTCCAAGGACAATAGAATCAGTATCTATCGAGGATTATCCCCAGAGTGTTTGCCAGAAAACGAAAAAAAAAGCGTTTAACGGAAGGCCCAAAAACCTTATGAGGGGTGTAGAAAACTTGAGATACGGTTTGAATTACCCAGCCATCCTTAAGAGTTACTTATAACAAACGTTGGAACATTTCTTCAAAGACCCCAACAGAAAGCAAGGAAATTTGCACCAGCAGTTTGACCACTTGAAAACTATCTACATAGCAAACATCACTGTCTTTTACTATTTTCAAAGACATAGTACGGTTCTCTTAACATTCTATGAGGACTTCATACGATAATATGGCATTAGAAGAAACTAGATGGAATGGACAATGTCGTATGAACGAGCGTTTTTCTGGATTGGTAGATGCTCGGCTGAACATTGACAATTAAGTATAATATATAACTACACAAACAAAAATAACACACTTACTAAATCATAACGCGGTTTCATTATTACTATTGTTTATTATTAACCTAAGATTGTTCACTTTGCAAATTAATATTTCTAATAATTAATATCTTAAGTTTCTGTTAAATTAGGAGAACCCTCACTTATATTTTCTTTTTTTATAATGATTTTTATTTTTTTTTTTTGTTACTTTAAAAATCTATATTTATGTTTTATAATTAGATTTTTAAATTAATTTTAGATATTACATATTTTATATGAAGATTCAATATCACTCTTTTCATTTCTTTAATATTATATCCCAGTTATTAAAAATATTATTAGGGAATAACAATTCTTAAAATCTGGGATGGCCAAATTAATTAATAACATCAATGCCGGAAGCCTCTAGATGGATAGCCAATGTAGTATGGCTTACCACAAATACAAATATTTCATTTGTAAGTTTTTTATTCTTTATGCACTCTATTAATCTCTTTATCTACTCTTTACCTATTCCTTTATGTTATTGTATCTTTCAGGTTTGATGGCGCTACACACTGGATCAATGGAGATATATCGTGACTAGTTTAGTTACATAAAAGAGATTTAAAATTCATCTCTTCGTGTGTTCGGGTGTAAGGTTAGTCTATGCAGGATCCTTGGACTCTATTGTAGATTCCCCACGAATTTAAAATGCATGACCTTAAAAGAAATACGGGGAATTGGAGGATTAACCTTTTGCAGTTGGAATGTTAAAGGTATCAATTAGAACCAATAAAAAGAGGGAAAAATATTGACACACTTAAAGGCAATTAAAGCTGAATGTAATTTATATTCTCAAGAAAACTCACCTAAAGAAGAGATGCTGAACATAGGCTGAAAGCAAAATGGATGGGCAAAAATATATCACTCTTCCTTTACGCATAATCAAGAGGCGTAGTAATATTATTTCGTAAAGGTACATTATTTAAGGATACCTCTACAATATCTGATAAAAGATATGGCAGGATATATTATTGTGATAGTGATAGGGACAAATAACATGGAAAAAAATGATTTCGTTTAATATTTAGGACCAGAATTTTGATAGTCCTTTATTCTTTAAGAAAAAGTACTCAATAATATTCCGGAATTAACACATTATAATTTGATAATTGGAGGAAGATTTAATTGTACATTAGACCCTTACTTAGATAGATCTTCAAAACAAAGGAAAAATAAATCACATACTAGTGATTTATTAATGCTTATATCCAAACACTAATATTAAAGATGTTTGGAGAAACAGAAAATCATACTGGTCGAGAATATTCCTTTACTCATCAGTACATAAACTTATTCAAGAATAGATTATTTTCTGGTAGATGCAAAGCTGTATTTTACTTACTTTACGAATCTAAATATAATAATATTATAATTTCAGGATCATGCACCATTAACATTTAAAATTAAATAAATGGTTAAAACGAAAATTTAGGACAATGGAACTTAATCACAAATTTTAAAAAACAAAACCACACAGGATATATTATACCTCAGTTTAAGATTTTTTTTGAAATACATGATCAACCAGAAATATCTCGCCTTTCTTATGGGAAAACATTTAAAGCATATCTTTG